>JAPYYQ010000082.1:0-120467 GCA_030522585.1 Anagyrus pseudococci
AATTTAACTGAACAATTTTTGTGCTAATTAAAAGCATATTCTGCAATTTGATAAAAATCTGTACTGTAAATCGATATACGACAGTACTACCTTAAACTAAGCGAATACTCTTTACTGCATAATTTTTATTTCTACACTATTAATTACACTTTGCTCACTTGCGTCCGTTGCGTTTTAAACTACTTACGTTGTTAAGAAGTTTGTTACATTTTTAACACTTGTAATTACCAGATAATGTCATATTTATGAAAAAAAATTTTAAGTACATAGTTTATATTAACTTAAAAAAAAAAACATTTCTTTCTTGCGTGTAAAACTACGTGCTAGAGCTATAGACAACTTATGATATAATATTCAATGTTTAAAACAAACTTTTCCTGCATACCAATTCTAACAGACCGTTGCTTTTTACATACAGTAATAATAGATGAGCTAACGCAAAATAAGTTTATTCGTGTAGAAATTTAATAAAGAAATAATTTTTTTTTAGTTCCTACTTTGAGTTAAATATTTACGTAATGTTAAGACTATAGATACTTAATATTTATTTATTCGTAATAAACTACTCGGCGTTCCACAATTATTTAATAACAAGCCACATTTATGTTGATTATCTATTTGTCCAAAAGTTTTTTACCTAATGGCACAGGAGCGCCACGCAAGCGAGTTTAAGAAACAATTTATTTTATTTTAACAAAAATTTGTTAAAATAATTAACAAGCGGATATACCTAGTTAGGAAACCAAGAAAAAAAGTGAAAAATTTTCAAAGACTATACTTCGAATCATAAAATACAATCAACTCTTACTAAACTAGTGTGGTATATTAATATCGATGTGCTTTCATATAAATTTACAAATTATTTCATTAGAGTAATTAAAAAGTACGTAAGCATCGCGCGTTTCATTCAATCTTTGTGTGTTACCTGATCTGTGCAAAGGCCCCCCTCTTGGCCAAAGTCTCGCACGATCGATAGACTGCTATGAAGTTGTGACCGGCGCCGTATACAGCGTCAACTGTACACTTTCCGTATACTTTGTAATTTCAACTCTTTCATTGGCATTAACTGTCGCATTTATATTAGTTTCAACAACAGTTTCAAGTGTGAAGTTTAGCCTATTGCATATTGAAATGACAATAATCTCGTGACGAGCACTCTGGCTGCGACTTCGTTAAAAATGGCTGTAGTGGAGACAACTCTAATTTCTTTATGTAATTGACACCCACAATGTTATTTTAATCGATTATGGTATTTAGCGTTAATAAATAGTGTTTTAATATATAATTTTTTTCAAAATTCAAGCGTTTTCAGCGTTGTACTTAGAGGTACATTTATTGTTTATCGATATAGAAATGCGACACACACAGCAAACTGCTTTTAGCAATAATGTAAAAATAGAAAAATTGTCAATTACAATTGTTACTATTATTCGTTTCAAAATTAATCGATGGTTTATTATTATTTAAGCAAAAAGGATAAATTAAATAATTATTAATTATAAATAATATCACGTCACTTCAATTGTATAATTAAAATTTACGGTTAAATTTTACAATTGCACATTTTTAACGTTCGTCTTGTTAATTAATCGTCGAATTATTCATAATTTAACGATCGTGAAGCAAACAAATTATTTATTTATTTTTTTCAACAGGAAAGTAAAACAAAGAAGCCAAGATGGATCCCCAAGAGAAAAAATTTGATCAGATGCAACAGTACCTTCCATTATTGGAAGGGAATATAGAGAGGTTAAAAAAGATTAGATTAAAAAGTAATTATCCAGATCCAGATCTTGATGGAAAAATCAAAAGACTTCAAGGAATGTACAGATTGTTAACTAATAAAGACGTGACAAAAAAGTAAGTTTTTTTTAAATTATTCAAGTCATGCAATCATCACAAAATTGAAAATTTTTTAAAATACTTTCGTTTATATTATCGGCGTAATTTATTATAAAACAAGCGTATAAAGGTGAACCACACAATAAATTTTATTTTTTATGTCAACAGAGCATCTGTTCAAACGTTAGAAAAAATTGAGGTTGTTATACACAAGATGCAAAAGCAGGTAATTAATTTTTCAATAAAATTTAATATTTAAATTAATTACAAACTGTGGCTACATTATAATCTTACTTTTAGGATCTTCTGCAAAAACTGAACTCGAAAAATTTGCTAGACGGTTTTCCAAAGAAAGAGTAAGTAAATTTATTATTACAGAAAAAAATGCACACCAATCCGTTACTCGGCGATAGATAATGGACTTATTTTATTTGGTTTTTCAGTTTGTTCGGCTTGGATTCTCATCGGCCTGGGAGTAGTTGCAGCAATGCAAGTAGCACCTCGGGTCATCAGAAAAAGGTGTTCGACGATACACCGGCTTCACCGAGTCCGCCTCGCAGTCCCGCGCCTCACAGCTCCACATCCGAGTCAGCGCCCATCATCATTCCCACGGAGAGACGCTCGCGCTTTGCTCCTATCGACCCCGTGCAGATTGAGAACTTCCTCAAGCAATCCAGGGAATTGTCTGAGCCTCCGCGATGTGAGTTACCTAAGATTGTGCCTATCGTGAGGGTTGATCTTAACCAGCTAGGGCGTCAGGATTGGGATTCCGACGATGAGTCAGATTCGGGTTCAAAGCCCCGGCCTGAAATTATCGTTCCTAAAGCAGATGCGGCTCCCAAACCCAAAACCGAGATCTCCGTACCTTCGACCTTTGATGTAGCCGCCGCTGCCAAATCTGTCGTCGAGGCTTATACCAAAGCGAAGGATGCTGAGTCCAGTAGTAAGTTAGATTGTTGTATTTTCGTTTGAAATTTCTTCACAATCGACGTATGACCTTACATATCCTCCTGTTCTCTTTGCAGTAAAATCAGATCTTGAGCCAAAGCGAGACTTTGAAAGCAAACGAGATTACGACTTGTCTGTAAAAGGACTTGCTTTAGACATATCTCGACAACTCAAAAACGCCAGTTTAAATCGTCCTCCGACGATCGTGCCTGACGAAACTCTGCGCTCACCAGACAACGACTTGGTTCGTCAATCGCCTTCACAATTACCACCGTATCAACCGCAGACATCCTATTCGCCACCGAAGCGCGATGTATCAGCACCTATAGTGCCCACAAGCAAAAATCCGACAACGCCGTCACTGCTACTCAATGCCCCGATGACGAATGCTCGGCCACCCATCTCCTTCGACGACATCTCTGAGTATCTAGACGAAAGTAGTCTCAGGAGACCCGAAGGAACAGCCAGTAGACAGCCTGTACCCGTTCCTAGACCTCCGCCTCCTCGGATACCCATGCCGAACTCTTCTCCTGTAGCTATGAGTCCGCGCTCGGACACCAATACTTTACCGCCCTATCCAGATACTAGGCAAGTTTATTTTACCTTTATTCAACTGTCATTCGTTTTTTTTCTCAACTAATTATTTTATTTCACCAGGATTTCAAATGATCCACGTAGTCGACCAAACAGTGCTGATCCTCGCAGTTACGGCATAGCTTCGAGTAGCAGTAATGACCCGCGACTCATGAGTAATCACGGCCCGGTACCACCTACAGATCCGCGAAGTCACACAGTACCACCTGTCGATCCGCGTAGTCATTCGGTGCCTCCAACAGATCCCCGTAGTCATTCCGTGCCGCCGATAGACCCACGCAGTCACGGGGCTGCAGCGACGAGATATGCCGATAACTATGAACGGCATAAAAGGACTGCGGAGCAATCAATGCCTTCAGACTATCATAGACATCCCTATGGTCCAGAAACTGCTGCTACAACTATGGGCCCACCAATGCATGCGCCAGGTAAAAATGATAATTTTTTTACAATCTAATTATATATTTATTCTTTAAAATGAATGTAATGAATTACATCCTTAAAACATTCATTCACAGAAAGAAGTTATTAATCTTAGTATTTAAATATTCACAGTAGATAAGTTTCATTTTTCAAGTTAATCTCTTGATGGATAAATTATTTTAAAAAAAAATTAACAAATTTTTTAGGTCCAGTTCCTCCTCCCGGGGCATACGGACAAATGAGTTACGACTACCGGATAGGAGGGCAAATGCAACCGATGCAACAACCCCAACAACAACAGCAGTGGAACGGACCACCTCATTCACATATACAGCCAGTTCCACCACCGCAACCATACGCAATGAACACTCAGTCGACTGGCTGGCAAAAACCTATGTATCCAGATATGCATCCAATGATGAATGGTGATGCGCGAATGGTTTCCCCTTATCAAAACCAAATGCCTAACATGCAGCCTATGATGAATACAAATACGAATTACCAACAACAAAAATATCCAGGCTACTCGGATACACGGCAGTCTTATAATATGCCTTACAATTCTCAGCAACATCAGCAACAATCTCAAGCCCAGGTGAGGCCTCAGTGGAACAATCGCCCGCATGACTCTGAACGCTATCCTGGTAGGCCAAATGCGCCGCCCTTTACTAGACCTCCTGGACCGACAAGTTCTTGGGACAAAGACTCTCAAAGATCAATAAATAACAGAGATATCAGGGTACTTTCAGACAGAGATCCGCGAACGCGACCTGAGTCTCATAGACCTGTCAGTCCACCAGGTCCTGGTAAAGAAACATCTGCGCCACCCAAAGGGGTACAACCTGGAAAAGAAGTTCATCCGAATAAATTTGCTAAGCCAAATGCCGATACTGGTATGTTCAATTTTAAATATTCAATGCTTTAAATTGACAATTTTTAAAAATGTTTATATAAAACTTTCCAGTTGCTAAAAAACCACCAGACTTGCACAAACCTGATATTCAAAAGACTAAGGAGAAGGAAAAAGAAAAGGAAAAGGAAAAAGAAAAGGATAAAGATAAAGAAAAGCGTAAAGATAAAATAAAAGAAAAAATGAAAGATCTTCATACAGCAAAACTCAAATCTAAAGAAAAGAAAAAAACAACATTGCCTGAACTTTACGGTACAATAGATGCTAAGAAAGCTGTTCAGGGAACAGGTTTACAGAAATTCAAAATTCCTAAAAAACGGCCTTCTAATGATACACGACAAGAGCCTGCACCTGTAAGTTTCATTGTTTTGTATAATATTGTAAAAAATTTGTATATCATACAAATAAATTGTATATAATTTTATTTTTTAGACTCCTGAAGAAAACTTGGAGGACAACAATGAATCCATACCGGAAGAGCCACGTAGTAAACTATCTGAAAGTTCTACATCGAAAAAGTCTCCAAAATCGAGTGAAAAGAACAAAGAAAAGGAAAAAGATAAGTCTAATAAAAACAAAAGTAAAGATGAAAAAGACGAAGATTTTGATGAATTCCAAGATTTTCTACCGCAATTAGATAGAAAGAATTATTCAAAAGATGAAATTGCAGTACTTTTTAAGAAATTTATGAAGACAATTCATAAAAAGAAGAATAAGAATGTAATATATTCATCCGATGATGAAAATGAAAAAGAAATAGAAGATAGTGAAAATAAACGAGCACAACCTATGAGGAAATCTAAGAAAAAGAAATCAACGAAAAACGTTATTGAATCGTCTGATGAATCAGATGAAGGCTCTGAAAAATTATCTACAGTTGTTTCGAAAAAAAATAAGCAAAAACCAGTCGTATCTTCGAAAAAATCTACTAGTGATGCCAAAGATAATGAAATTGATGCTGCTCAAGAAAAAGCAAAAGATGATGAGAAAGTAGATAAGGACAAAGAAATGTCCTTAGAAGTTAATAAAGTACCTGAAATTGAGACTGGTATAATTCATAATTTGTTTACTAAGATATTTATACGTCTAAACAAATACTAATATTTTTGTTTCAATTTTTCTGTACTTTATTTAGATTCACAAAACGTAACAGAAACGTCAACGATTGAAATGTCCATGAACGAGGAAGCTGTTCTCGAACCGGAGAAAACGACAGAAGCACCTGTAAAACCAAAACCAAAACGACGTTTTCGAGAGTTGGATATGTTACAAGAAGATCTCAAATCTAGCTGGATATGCGACGGCGCGATGAGAGCAACGGGTAGTCGTACATGCAGCCAGAAAAATAAGCAACCAGATCAGATAGCTGATGATGAATCTGGCTCTTCTGCAACGTCCAAAAGCAATATCGGTAAATAAATTTTTATGTATACATTTGTTTATTTTTATTTTTTTTGTTTGATAAGATCTAAAGGTATTGCTAAAAATTAATGAAAAGTAGCTGAGCAGCAATTGCATGAAATCTGTCTTATCACTTGCAAGAAAAATTTGTTTAAAAAATCATTTCCAAAGCAAAGTTATTACATTAAATTGAATTGATATTTTCAGGTATAATTAAGAATTTGTCCGTTAACCTTTCCAAAGATTTTCACAATAATATCTATTCGAAAACAGGGAAGATGAAGAAGCCACTTCCTCCAAAAGGTAAGGCGGGACCGAAAAGTAAAAAAGCAGCTGCTGCGGTCTCGGAGGCGAGCTCGACATCGTTACCTGTCACTTCGGATAGCGAAGAGGACGATATTCCTCTATCGAACAGATCTGACGGTGCCGGTACAGAGGACAAGGGAAAGAAAGATGCATCCAAGGGTAGCAAAAAGGGACGAGCTAAGAATTTGCAAAAGACTCCGCCGCCACTCTTTGACAGTTCGTCGAACGACAGCTTTAATCTGGATGCTTCAGCGGTTGAAGCTGCAACTGATATATCTTTACATCCTGAAGCAAGTCCCAGCGACAAGTTGGTCGCTGGCAAGCCAAAAGGTGTAAAGAAAAATTCAAAAAAATCAACAGATCCCGGTAAGTTTTTCGCAATAGTCCTGAATTGCTCACATAGTTGCTGCTCCATTTTTTAAAGCTTAATAATCACATGTACATAGTCATCCATTTATCATTTCCTTTAATCTTTCAATTTTGGAATGAAATGTAATCCTTTATACATCTAGCAGCTGAATCTTCGTCGGATGAGAGTTACACGTCAAACACCTCTTCATTGCTTGATCCCACAGCAAAGCAGCGTGATATTAACGAAGAGCTCCTCGATAAAGTTATGGCCGAATTAGCTTCTGATCCCAAATATTCCGTTCCTAAAAAGAAGCCAACTAAAAAGAAAAAAAGTACTTGGCAGAGGGGTATGTTAAAAGTGTTTTTTTTATATTAATTAATTTATTATTATCTGTTATAAAAGTAGACATGTGAGCATTATCAGGCTAATATCTATAGGTAGCTCTTATTTAAAAGAAAATCGGATTTTCCTAATTTTTTTTATTACACTAGGCTACGTCACAAAAAGGAGAAAGAAGAAAACTCCCGCTGCGGCCAATAAAAGTGACGAAATTCACGGTTCAACATCTGATTTGTCAATCAGTAATGAATCTGAATCAATTGTTAAAGAAAGCGATGCAGCATCAAGCTCCAACAAGAAAACAACCCCAGGGCTCGGCAGCAGTACCAGCATAGACAAATTAAATGATGAAGCCGAGAACCCGGGCTTGAACTCGACACTTGACGATCAAGATGTGTTGGCACGCGTTGATCCCGAAGCTTTGATTGGCTACACGCAAGCTGGAAATCAAAAATACCAGTGTCTACTTTGCACCTTCTACCGAAAAAACATTGTCCACCATTATAAGATGCAACATCCAAAGAAGGAAGTGCTAATAGCTCGTTTGTCTATGACAGAGTCAGGCCTGGCAATCGAAGAGTCCGAACGACTTAATCTAGAGAACAATGATCCACCGCCAGACGTGGATGCTGGCCGTTACATTTGTCGTTTTTGCACTTATATGACCAAAGGCGTGGACAGCGTAGCTCGCGAGACTTTCTACGAGCACTGCACGACGCATACCGGCGAGTATCGCTTTTCTTGTCAACAGTGCAGCTATGAATCGGTGACAAGAGGTTCAATGCGCACTCATTATTACAAGGAATGTCGTAAGCTCTCCAACTCGAAGAATATGAACGAGGCTATAACGGAAATTCCAATTCCAACGGAAAATCGCATTTACGGATACCTATGCTCGAAATGTAATTACATTCAGCTGAAGAAAAGCAGCGTGGAAAAGCACATTCATATGTGGCACTCGAAGAACACCGAAACTGAAGTCAAGATAATCAAGATTGATATGTCAGTAAGTGTTAAGAGAGAAGGTGTATTGTCGTCGATAAACGATTCAGCTATCGATGGATCAAGCATTGTGCATAAGATTGAGCCGAAAGATGAGAAAGATGGTATTGTGGAAGAAGATATCGAAATTAAAGAAGATGTAGTTGAAAATATTCCAACAAAGGATGAGGTAAATCGTAATCAATTTTTTAAAAGCTTTACTATTAGAATTTATTATTTATGCGTTAAAGTATATATTCGTATATTCAAGAGTCGCAACATTTTAAATTTAAATAATGCTAAAAATATATTTAATTTTTTCAGACTGAAAAAAGTAGTCAAGAGGAGCCTGATGTCAGTATATCTTTAGAAGTGTTCGAACATAAACCAGAAAAGAACAACTTAAGTGCATTTGTCTGTCCGGAAGAGCTGACTAACAAAGAAGAGGAAATACAAAACGAGCGTAAGAAGAAAATGCAGGAAATAGCTGAAAATATCGGGATTAAGGTAGATAAGGAAGAAACTCAAAAAAGACTTTCTATCATTGATAAAGTAAAGGACAAAATCGTCACGTCTATGCCTATTGAAGAAGTCGAAACTAATTCACCCGAAAAGATGGATACTGCAGATGCTGCGGCTTCGATGGCAGCTGATGAGAGCGTTGATCCTCTTCATATTCCTGAAGAACAAGCACCAGTTGAAGAAAACGCAGCTGAATCGCAGGAAACCGAGACAGGAATTCCGCAGCCAATTCAGATTAAAGAAGATCCAGACACTGCTGTTTCTTCAGAAAAGGAAGACAAGACTAGTGGAAAAATAAAGGATCCACTTTCATTCGTCAATGAATCTGCAAAACGGTAAGATACCGCGCAAATAATTATGAAAATTAAATTTTTATGAAAAAAAATAATTAAAAATTTTTAATTCTTATAGGGTTAACAGCGATGAGGAAGTAAGCGATGGTGAAGAAAATGTTATTAATAACGTGCAGTACGATTCGGACACAAGTGCTGAACAGTCCGATCAGGAAATAACCACCCCTGACATGAGTAGCATTTTACAAAACACCACCGAGATGGGCTCGCCTTCTAAGGGTCTGATGATGACGACAATTCAACGTCTTGCAGCCCAATTAAAAACTAAGCCCCCAGAAACTCCTCCTCTTCCCGAACCTGAAATGACAATTGCAGATATTGGTGATGGAACTGCTTCTAGAGTCAAGGCTGAAAAGAATTCGCCTAGCAGGCCTGGCGACGATATGGCGACTCTTTCACCCACAAAAATTAAGACAGAAGTTAAATCGGAACCTCAATCGCCACCAGTAAGTCTGTTGTACATATCTTTTTCGCAAATATTTTTTTATAGTGATATCAAATGTAATCAAAAAATATTTTAATCAGAGAAATAATCAAGATGATCTTAAAACAAACGAAGAACATACACCGTCAAAACAAAATTCCGAAGAGTCGCCAAAACAGTTTATTCGAATTCGTCGAATCAGTGGAGATAAACTATCTAAGGGAGGTGACCAAGAGTGTGACTCGAGTGGTAATTAAAATTTGAAAAATGCTATTATTATTATTATTAGTTCTTGAAATAAATAATTTAAATTATGTACAATATCTATAGCTGGAAATGACCAGTCAATGGCTACACTAGAGCTTATCAACTCAAAAACTAATGAAGATGATTCAGGATTAAAGATAGCAAATGTTGTTAGTCTTGCTCATAATGATGGGGATAACAAAATCGTAAGTATTTTGATTTAGATATTGATTACACATCTATTTTGATTTACATTTTTTTGCTTTGCTTGGTTTGCTGTATGAAATTATATTATAATATCTAACAACTCATAAACAATTACATTTATTCATTTACGTAAAAAAATAATTTTACAAACAAAAAAAGATATGAAAAAATATATATTATAAAATTACTACTTTATTATTTTATTATTTAACAATAAGAAAAGAAAACAATTTCATTGTGTTATTATTTGGGAATCCAGGATGGCTCTGTTCACAGAGCTTTTGGTTTTGTAATTTACACATTCTTAGTAATTTACCATTTCTTAATTTTATTTTGGCAATTCTCTTTTTCTAATGGAATGAGTTCCTCACGCTTTATTTTTGGCTTGCAACTGATGATGAAAATCTAGTATGCATACTTATAGTTTCCTGATTCTTTGGTGTTGTTTTTCTTTCTATAAAAGTATAAATCTAATTCTACGTTTCATTGTTACGAGGTCGCTATATTTGCTTGCTAATAATTCTTAGAGCATACCTTATCCTGCACGTTAAACTAAGTAACTGTCCAGACAATTAACTGATAAAAGCAATTGTCGCTCAATCAGGTATCGAACATACGGAAGGTAGTCGAGACTTCGCCGCAAAAGAGTGTGTCGTTATTAAAAAAGCCGACCAACTATATTCTGAAACGCGCGGACGGCTCCAGTCAGATGATAACGACGACAATCAGCGATACTGTGAAACTGATACCCATAAATCTCCCTTCGACGTCGCGTGCAACAGGCAAGCCCGAGAGTTTCATCTCGATTGGTGGTGCGCCAGCCATGGCAATTAAGATAGACCCTAAGGGCGTGGCGATGCCGCTGACGTCGGGCAGCCCAGCGAGCGGTCAGCCGATCAAGCTTTTTAAGATCTCACCGTCGCCTGAGAATATGTCGGTCATCAAGCTCAAGTCGGCCAATGTGTACGAAAAAATGCTGCGGGACGAGAAGCTCATTCACATGTACAAGTGCATGGGTCGGGATTGTCACTTCACGACCAGCCATGAGCCCGCTTTCGGCAAGCACATTCGCATGCACGAGGACGATCCAGCGAGCAAGCTCAACAACGAGCTTAAGGATTATTACAAGTGCGCCTATTGTTACATCGATTGCAAGGGCTACGATGAGCTCGTACAGCATCTCAAACAGATGCACATCTTTTGTAGATACTGCTGCAAGTACTGCTTCTACCGAGCTTTTGCATACGCGTACGTGGAAATACATCAGGTACGATATTCCGACGGTGTGATTGCCCTTGTAATTCTACTGGCAATTCTTAATAGTTGACTAATGATTTGATGTTTTTCTATACAGAAAAGTTTTCATCCCATGAAAAAGACTCATATTCTCGTTGTGAGTGAGGAGCTTGTACATTTACCGCCAGCTCCTAAAAGGCTCGATCGGAAACAAATTATAAAGCCGTACGTCTGCATTCATGGTACGTTAAACCGTTAGAATTTAAATAAATTAAGTAGAGATCATTACAGCAGTAATTTTAAATGTATATTCTTTCATTTGTAGAGTGCAACAAATACTTCTTTATACCTGAAGCATTTATGCTACATCTTAACATGCATCATAAAAATATCGTATCGGGTTACAAATGCCACGTATGCCAATCTATGGTGAATTCTGCCGATGTCCTTATTGAGGTATTTTGTGAATTTATTCACTAAAGTTAAGATAATTATAACATCCATGAAATAAAAGAATCATTCTAAAACAAAAAAAAACTACTTTCAGCATTATAAACAGCATGGTTACTATAAATACCACTGTATGTACTGCGTCCATGGAGCAGCACAAATAAAAGATTTGGCTAGCCATCTCAGCTCAGCTCATTATAATCAGCCTCCTCAAGTTCTAGAGAGGTGCCTTCCTCGAGAGGTAATTAAACATTTAATTGAGGTAATTCGGTTCTATTGCTACCTACACCTTTCTCGCGCTGGCTTCCTTACCTTTTTTAGTCCGTTTAAACAGATTTATTAGAGAAACCGTGGATTATGTTTTAGATTAAGAAAACCTTGAGTGCGATTGAACAATTGAGGGTCCGTGATGTGGATGCGTTTTTGCGACAACGTAAAGGCAGTTCAGACGATGATCTAAAGGGCAAGGTGGCGATCCCGCAATTGTGCAAAGCTGCGAGTAGTCCTATCCCGATAGCACCAAATTCGTCGATTGTGACTACTAAAATCCTTTCGCCTAAGGATAACGCTACCTTCGTACCTCTGAGCAGTCTTGACGGTGGCGTTTCCAATATTCGCATTCTCGATGCCCGCAGTCTCACCGCCAATTCCACTAGTTTACTAAATATTGGAAAGAACATTAAGGTGGGATTTTCTATTTAATAAAGCTTGAACCTTAAGCCGTTTCCTATAAAGAAAATATATAATAGAAAAGTGCACTATCTTTAGAGTAATTTTTAACGGTAAATTAAGGGTATAAGCTATTTGTATTAAAGAAGCTAGAAGTAGTTATTGTTTGGATTTTTTTTTAAAAGAATAGTGAACTTTTTGTGTCCCAGCTTATTTGTGTTGAGATTGATTGAATGATGAAAAAGAAAAAAATGAGTTATTGAAGTAATTTTAAACCAAAGTTTAAAAGATTGTGAATGGAAAACTTTGGTTTCTAGCTCACAATAACGGATCCATTGAAGATAAGCAACTTTAATACTGTAGTTGTTAAAAAGAGCGACAGTTCCAGCACCGAGGAACTCGTCAGCTCAAGTACTGATGTTCAGTCCGGTAGTAAGATCCAAACTGACGCGAAGGCCGCGGATAATAAAAATGACGACTATGACAGTGACATTGAGATCATAGAAGAACTCACAGCTCAACCTCATGACCCTAATAAAGAACAGGAAGAGGTACATTAAGTTGGTCATTTTTTTTAAATTATTTTTTTTGCTTTTTTTATTTATATATATTTTTTTTTTATTTCAAGTTGAGTTTTCAGTTTTTTTGATGATCAGGGTTATTGTTTTTGTTGATGCACATATTTGTTTAATATTTTCCGGCAAAATAATAATGTTTTTAAATAATTTGAGCAGTTATCTGAACAACCATCGGAGATCAAAGAGGGATCCTCGTTGGCTGAAGAAGACGATTCGAAAGATACGAATCTAGATGCAAACGAGCTCGACCACAACAATAGCAACTCCGATTCAACCGACACAACCAAGGCTGGAGACAGTAGTAATGGACGTTTCCTCACACTTGAAGACATAAAAGACACAGGCTTTTCAGGTCGCGATCTCTTCCGTTGTGGCGTCGAGACGTGCAGTTACGGAGCCGACACTCCGGAAGAATTGCGCACTCACATGCAGCAATGCAGCCCGAGTGAAGAGGAAGGTAGTTTTAACGACGCAGCTCTCTACTGCGTTCACTGTGGTCCAGCAAGCAAGCGTTTCGGCAAGCCTAGTTTCTTCATTGACCATCTTAAAATCCACGGGGTGAAGCGTTTTAGCTGCAACTTGTGTAACGCCAGGTTTGCTGTGCAGAGTCAGGCCCAATCGCACATGCGCGCTAAACACAAGTACGTCAGCTCGAAAATCGTGCCAGCCGATCCCATGAATCCCACGACGGATGGTCTTTTTATCATTTATCCAATCGTAAGTTTTGTTCAATTGTTTACCATAGACTTTTTTTTAAACAAATGAAAAAATTTGAACACAAATTTGTTTTAGTCGACGGCGACGGCCAAGGGTAAAAAGCAGAAAGGCACGAATGACCAGGAAAAAATAAGTTTCTTGCCCAGTGAGATTGACAAGTTACCGTTGCAAGCAATCTTTAATCGAACAGTGCAGTGTGCTATCTGTCCTTACACCAACAAGGTGCGCACAAATGTTGTGCGTCATCTTCAGGCTCACCTCAACGATAAAAGTGTGCCAAACGCCTGCCCTGTCAATCCGGTACCTTGTCTCGACAAAAAAGAACGTATGTTTGACAAGATGGTTAATTTAGCAAGTAGCTCGCACGAAAACGGACGTATGGGTGGCGGAGGTGGCTCGAGCACCAGCCAAAAAGATGCTGTTAAACCTGAAGAAGACGATGGGTTGCCGAAATTTGTTCCTGAAAACAAAAGGTACGTTAAGCTTTTATTTATGTTATTTAACAAGAATAATAAACTTATCGACAAATCGGTGCTTAATATATACACAAGCAAGCACTATAAAATCAAAAAAATCAAATAAAAAATGCCAATATCTTTTTTATCTGATTTTTTTAAAACGGAAAATTCAAACGTATACAAAATTTACCAGAAGTATTATAAGAATTTGATTGTATACAATATATATTTCAAGTCAATATGTATTTGAAACTTTCTTTGTAGTTGTTGTTTTGTCATTTTATAATTTTTTATATTAAAATGTAGATTTAAGCATAAAATTATTTTTTTTTTGGAGCCTTGGGAAAAATATTATATATAAATAATTATATGAACCTATACTACTTCTTTCATATAAATTTCTGTAAATAATAATTTAAGAAGCTTAAATTTCTTGATTTTAACGTCTTAAAACATTCAGTATCATACAATAAACTATTAGTTTTCAAGTTTGTGTAAAAAGTTGTACTATTTTTATCAAAATTATAAAAATTGTATTATACTTTTCAGGAAGAGCTGCTTTCATGATTCCATTATACTTATTATTCATTTCAGATCATCCTCATTTAATTAAATCATATACCATCATTTTTTTATCATAAGGGTGACTAATTGTGGGCTAAATTAATTATTAATGCTTCTGAAAATTAATATCCTAATTTCTTTTCTATCGTTGAACAACTTTAATTTTTGCTCAACGCAAAAGAGAAATATACTGTAATATAAATTGCTACAATAACTATAAAACTTAATTGATGCTGACTGCTGATGCATGTATTTTCGCCATATTTTCGATATACATAAATGTATATAAAATTTTTTCCCTGGCTCTTGTTATACATATATATCTTCCGAACGCGATTTCAAAGAGACGACTAGTTGTAAAGAGAGCAACGAGCGAGAGTTGTGATTTAATGCGAGCGAGAAAGAAAGAGACCTGAACGTTTGTGATCAATTTGCAATGTGCCCATTTATCAGATACGTCTGCGGAGTCCCGGAATGCAATTACTTAACGGTCGAGGAAGCGATGTTGCGCCATCACTTAAAAGCCTTGCACTCGGACGAGGTGTACTTTCGGTGTCCCCACTGCCCACCGCCAAACGGCCAGGACCCCGGCCAAAACATAGCCTTAGAAAAAATGGGTGTTCACTTAAAAATGCACGATAGCCGACTTTACAAGTGTTCTCATTGCATTTACCATCACTATCACAGGTTTGTGAATTTTGACCGCACCGAACCCCCCTCCTCCCCCCTTGCCCCCTGCTTATCTATTCTTCTTAATCAGCTCAATTTCTTACTTTTTTTTTCAAACAAACATTTCTTTACATCCATTTACTTATCTTTATTTTCTTTTTCTCCCATTTTTGTTTTCTCATTTTCTTCTACCTCTCTCTTTCTTTCTCTGAATTTCTCTGTAGGTATAAAGGTCGACAAACTATAATTTCTTTTTTTTTCCTTTTTCTTCTGCATTGACTCTTGCTGTATATTTAAATTAAGGATATAATACTTAAGATATATATATTTGTAATTAATTAAGTATATCTTTGTATTATTCATTCATACCTATCATGAAAAGTACCGCACGCTCTCTACAATCTTCATTAAAACTTTTCTGGCATCTTATTTTTTGGCTATGATGTATAATAACAAAAACAAAAATAATTGTAAGACTTCTCCTCTGTAAAAAATTTATTAAAATTATCTTTTTCTTCAACTAAATCTTTCCCCTTATTGTAAATGTATTCTTCAACTTTCATCCAACGTTTAAGTTACCAAAAGTACAAAGTATGCTGCACGCTTAAAGCTGACTAAACTGCTGAAATAGCCGATAATCATAGGAAACAACCAATAAATTTAAACATAACACGAATTCTTGTGCTCAATCGCAGACACGTGGTCGAGCGTCACTTGGCAGACAAGCATCCGGACAAGCGACCCTACGTGAAGGTCGTACGCGAGCTTCAGGGTGACCAGGCAGCGACGGAAAACCAAGTCGCCTCGTCCTCGGCAGTAGCACCAGCCCCGACACCAGTGCCTGCAGCTCCCCAGGAACCCGACGAGGACGAACAGCCAGATCCAGACGGCAACACTTGGAAATGCAACTTGTGCGACTTCAAGTGCGGCCTCAAAGCTGCGATGCAAAGTCACGCGCACAACGTGCACGACGAGCGATGCCAGTTCAAGTGCAACGGCTGCACTTTCAAGACCATCAGTAAGATCACGTTTGACCAGCACCTGGCCACCAAGCATGCCAACGAGACTGTTGACTACACCACCGTCTACCGCAGGATCAAGGGTAAGCTCTATCTGCTTGATCACTTTATACAATGGATAACACCTACAAGTCTCTAATTACATTGTATGTTAAAGCAGGTCTGAAAAAGCCCGAGCAGCCGGACGTAGCAGCCCCACAGGACGAGCCGTTTGACACGACGCCTCTGTGGTCGCGCACCATGCCGCGGATACGTCACATACGAGGAATTTTGCTCGAAGAGGAGGAGGAGGAAAACGAAACCAAGGCGGCCAAGCGGAAATCCGAGGCGACAAAGGCAAGGGCCATCGCCGACGGGCTAAAGTCGCCCGAGGCTAAGAGGCATCGCAGCGGCTCTACCGAAGAAGTCGAATCTCTCCGGCTTTCCGATGGCTCTGTTAGGCCCTACGGCAAGCCTAATGGAGACCTCTTTACTTGCACTATCTGCAAATCTTTCAAATCCAAATACAAGCAGGACTTCAAGGACCATCTCTTCCGCGATTTGAAATACTTTAGGTATACTTGGATCTTTTTGGATATGTTTCGGTGATACTTTTTTTCATTGGTCGTGTACTTGAGTTTTTACAAATGATTATTTTTAGGTGGCAATGTCAACTCTGCGAGTACAAAGCTGTAAACCGTTCAATGTTGCAAAAACATTGGAATAATCGACATGCTAATGTTCCCTTCGATGTTGAGCCTGAGAACCCTGATGCAGATATTGAGGAATGGGTAAGTTATAATAAATCATCCATATTAATTAAATTACAAGTACCACAATTTTATCTGAATTTGAATATATTTTATTGATATAATTTAAATTAAAGGTCGCTACTGTTGTAAAAACACAATGGGACATCATGAAAAGTAATAAAGCTAATGCAGCCAATACTTCAAATTCCGTAATTGAAAATGATGAAAGTGCTGATGAAGATGATCTTGTTATTGACGTCAAAATGGAAGAAGAGGAAGAAGAACCTGAAGTTGAACAGGAACAAGAGGAGGAAGAAGATGAAAAAGGTAATTTAAACAAATGTTTGAAAGTTACACAAATTTCTCTCAATATATTGTTCGAACAAAAATTTATAAAAATGCATCGTTTTTTAGTTTCATCCGAGTTATTAGCAACGCCTTTGACCTGCAAGCATTGCCTAATGACTTTCAATAAATGGCGGGGCTTTAAGCGCCACGTACAACTTAAACATTTGAAGCGACTTGGCTTCCTCTGTCCGTACTGCGACCGCAGCACCAATTCCGAATCAGTGATGCTACAGCATGTCCGTTCAAATCACCGTGACTTACCCGAGAAGGTGCTTGAAAATCCAAATCCGCAACAAGGCGAGCTGAGCGCCGAGTTCTGGGAACGAGAATACGGCCTTGTTGTACCGAAGCGGGCGAAGAAGCGTAAGCGCAGAGATGACGATGACGATGGAATAAACGAACTGCCCTGCAGCAAGTGTGAATTTACCGCGCTAAATATGACTGGCCTTAAGAATCACATGAGGATCCACGAAACTAAAATTAAACAAAAGTGCAGTTATTGCACATTTATTAGCTTTAACGCAAGCGAGATGCGTCAACATTGGGAAGTTAATCATCCTCACCTTGAATTTCAAGTAAGCTAAATTAGATTATTAAAATATTTGTTTTCAAATCGTTAAAGAGTCACACGTTTATGTTATCTTTATTTTAAGGTTGAAGAGGCCATTGTTACAAATGCAGCTATAGATACAGCAAGTTCACGTTCTACTAAAAGAGCAAAGTTTGAAGAAGACAGGAAAACAATTGTTTATTATTGTTATTACTGCAATATGAATAGCGAGTCACTGGATACTATTAGAAATCATTGGCAAACGGTGCACAAAGATGACAATAAGTCAAGTATGTTCAAATACAAAGAGCATTCGGAGGTAAAAGTAAAATGCGCCTACTGTGCAGAGCCTGGTACAAAATCTACTCTAGTTCAACACATTCGAGAAAAGCATGGTAGCGATAAAGCCTTGCTCATGGTTGAGAGAGACGAGGATGGTTGGATTTGTCACGAGTAAGTAAAATTGTCTAGTTAACAACAAAGTTAAGTTTGAATTAATAAATCAAATGATTCACCTGAAAACGTTTTTTCACAGGTGTAAAGAATTTTTAACAAGCAAAGAAGAAATTGAAGAGCATGAGAAGAAATATCATTCCGAATTTCGCATTAGCACAAAACTGATGCGTCGATCATTTTTATGCAAACAATGCAATTTTGAAACAATTTCTCCGGACGCAATGCAAAAACATGCCAAGACTCATTTGAACGCTTACAAATGTAAATACTGCACGGTTATGTTCAAAACTTTTGCCGCAGTGAAGAATCACTTTAAGATGGTCCACACGGACATGGAGGCCGAGACGCGAACACTTACAGCAGATGATCAAAATCGTGAAATTGATAATATTATTCGAGAATCTATAGTTTATAACAATGTTGAGCTTAGTCCAGTCAAGGTGAACATTTCTTTATTAAAATCACCCCCCACTAGTCCGAGACTCGCCAAGAAATCGACGACGAAACAGTGCCTCACGCGAATTTGGCCTTCACCGGAAAAAATAAAGGCTGTGGCGAGAAAGTCGACAAATCCGCTACCACGGTATCCCTCTGGGATTGTTTTCGAGACAGAGGAGCAGAAGCCGACTTACGTGTCATATTACGGACAACCTGAAGATCCAGTTGATCTGGACAAACTTAGCACGACTATGGCTGTAGCTGGACTTAAAATGAAGGTGAATTGTGCCAAGCTGGCGGAAATCTTTAACATTAATATTAATCCGACTCTTAAGCTCAAAGACATTAGCAAGGAAACTGGCACAGACCAATACTGAAAGAAATTATGTAAAATTTCGATTAACATAAGCTTGGAAGGTTTTTAGTGAGAACCTAGCTTTTTGAATTAATTTTCCTTGATGACATTCAGTGATGCACGATTATCATTTTTTTCTTTTTTTTTTACAAGATATAAGTGCTTTAGTTTTAAATGGCTAAGATAATTAATGTAAATTATACAGCAAAATTATCCACATCATGCATTTAAGTTTACAATTTTTTGAATTTTTTTTATAAAACTTTTGATAAAATCAATATTAAAGTTGTAGCAAAGAGATTTTGTAATAAAAAATTTAATCTCTTTTTTATATGAATTGTTGATTTATTTATTTATTTTTTTTTACTATTCAACTGTGTTAACAAAAAAGCTTTGTTTTTTATACTTAGCCCATTATAAAACTATAGTACTTGAAGATCCTAAATTTTTTTATTAGTTAAAAAGCTTGTACAAGTTAGTTAAGTTTGTTACTATTGATATGTTGAATTCACATATACTCGAATTTTAATTGTTGCATATAGATCTTATTTTGTAGAATACATTGAAACTATTATTGTTGTTTCAATATCAAGCTTCATTGAACACTGACAAGAATTGGTGATATCATTCGTGATACAGTTTACTACTGCATTGTATTTTAGCTTGTATTTAAATCATGAAAATGGCTAATTAGTATTTATTGAAAAACTGAGCTATAGCAGCATTGAAATGATGAATTGATGTTTCTAGCGCCAAGATCAATATCCTACTATGATGAAAAGTAGAATATTTTTTGTAAATACATGTAAAACTTAGCTATTTATAGGACTAATTTGAACATTAATAACGTGTTTTCATAAAATATATTTTAATTTCAATAATGTTAAGACAATAGTCAATCGTCGTTTGTAAATGTTTTGTACAACTCCCGAAATAATAGATATGATAAATGAAATAATCGGTGAGCAGTTAGTTTAACTGCCAGTGATGTTTTATTTTTTCCTACGTACCAATAAATCAGGACACAAGCTGTTTGAAAGTGTTGTGTAAAAAATTCTTCATGCTTAAATGAAAGTGAATAATCAGTACTTTACATGTACGGAATTCGGAAGGAAGAGAAATGTAAAAAAATTGATCGAACATGAAGGAAGACTGAAGTATCAACTACGTTTAGTATGTAATAATATTGAAAGACCTGTAAATAGAGTGTACAAAATCTTAAATAAATATTTTTGATTTTTGTAAAACTGTCTTTAATTTATATAATGTAAAGAAATAACAATATGATGGAACTTTGCTTTGAAATTTTTTTTAAATAAAGTCAAAAATTAAAATGTTATATGAAATACTTTTATTTTTAACTTCTTAAATACAAATAGCGTAAAAATATGTGAATTGTTTTGAAAGCCAACAAATGAAAGCAATGAGTACGACTGGTTCTTAGACATAAAATATATCAATCATAACGATACAAAATATTTCTTTAGTTTTTCATGAATTATCCTTTCAGTGATGATAAACCTGCTCTCATTATTTCATCAACAAGTAGAAGGTTGCTTGCAATGACGGTGCTAAAAATTTAATTATAATGAAATAAGTTCGTATTTAAAAATCGATTTCGCTGTTTTTATAAATACATACCATGAGTTAATAATTTGTTTTTTGACAATGTAATTGTCATAGATTCCAGCCGCTTTAGGATCCAAAGCTTCTCCTGAAGAAATATCCAATCCCACAGATTGCTTTAAGCTTATTGATTCTTCTTGAAGTTTGACAATTGTATCTTGTGAATCAAATCCACTATTTACAGCTAGAAAAATTGTATAATTTAATAATAGTTGATTACACTATTGTATATAGATTTTGTTTCGTGAAAAATGTAACTTACCCAGCGTTTTTGGAATAATTAGAAGTGCTTCAGCAAAAGCTTGAACTCCAAGACGTTGCTTTCCCTTTACTTCATTTTTGTATTGTTGAAGTGCTTGATGAGCAGCTACTTCAAAAGCACCGGCACCTGGAACTACACTACCATCATCTATGGCATTTTTAATTGCTCTGAGACCATCATAGACAGCATCTTTTAACTGAACTAAAGTGTATTTGTTTGGACCCTATTGATAAAAGAAGTTATTTAAATTAATTGACATTCTTAAGTTCAAAGTACATTCTATTGAAAAATAAATTTACCTTCAATAAAATTGTTACAGAATTTGGTTTCTTACAATCTTCTACAAATGTATATTTGTTTTCACCCTGTTAATTAATAAATTCAATATTAATGATTACAAGAAGCTGATTAATATCATTAAAAATATAGTTTAATTTACGTACCAAAACGTGTTCATAAACAACACCTGCATAGCCTAAATGCTCTTCTTGTAAATCGTCAAATGAGTTCATGGCTTGTCCACCACATGCTAAACTTAATCGTTCCATATTTCTTCGTTTTGCACGCCTCAATGCTATGATACCTTCCTTAGCAAGCATATCTAAAGATGGTGGGTCAATGCCTTTCTGATTGATTAGGACAAAGCTCTTGTTAGTTCCATTACAAACTTTCTTCTTCAGTTCAATAACTTTTTTCACTCGGTTATCGATAAACTCGCGCTCAGCGCTTACTAATTTCTCACGTTCCTCTGCTGTTTTGTAGAAGAAACCACTGTTGACCTAAAAATTGAATAAAACCTGTCAATGTCAATATAATTCCTAAAATACCAATGCAACAATGTGCTAATAATTACCTCGCTCTTTTCATACTCCAAGCTAACATTGCATGTTAGAATGTAAGCATTTTCAAGCTTCTTTGGCATATCAGGATGTCTGGAACCATGATCAAGCACAAGACCTTTGATGAGTGTAGTATCGGCTGCTGTTCTGTGCTGCATCTCCATAATTTCCACCATGTGAAGATCAATTTGTTGATCTGGTTGTCGAATATGGAGAACTGCATCTACACAGATCTCTGTTAATTTTTCAGCAAGCGAAGGATGAATTTTTGTTTTCAGTGCCGTTCTAGCAACATCAAGGAGAGCTTCTTTAGTTGGTTCAATAGGTATCTTCATAGACTCCAAAACTTCAATAACTTTAGTTTTGGCCAGATTGAAACCTTCCGTAGCCATTCTGGGGTGGAGACCCTCCGAAATATAGACATCAGCCTGTTTTAAGAGCTCTCCAATCAACAATACTGTGCTTGTAGTTCCATCTCCGGTCATGTCATTTTGAGCAGTTGATGCCCTTGCAATGAGAGAGGCAGTGGGATGCTGAATCTGCATCTCGTGAAGAAGCACATTGCCATCCTTGGTAATTTTAATGTCTCCCGATCCTGACACTAACCTGTAATAAATCATTAGTCATAAATATTTCTCAGAGAAAGGACACACAAGTGCTATACAGACAGCACAAAAAAAAAAACAATTCCAACTGTAACCCGAAAAAATACGCTTTAATTTTCGAAGGAGGCCAGCAAGTAAGTGTTTTCCTCGTAGCGTGACCATATAAGGAGTGCTTTCTGCAGAGAATCAAACGCTGCAACCCTAACCAAAATCGTCGAGCACGCCGGTGGCAATTGCCGGCTTACCAAGCCACACACGAAACAAAGTCATCGGGAAAGCTTGGCCAAGCATACCGAGAGTAGAAAGAAGAGAATCAAGCTAGGCATAAAAATTAATGAAAAAAGTCACGAGGCTCACATTTTCATGGTGCCCTTGGGCCCGAGGTTCGTCTTCATAACGTCCTGGATACCCTTGGCAGCGGATATGTTGATGGCGAGCGCCTGGGCCGCCCGGGCGAACTCGGCCTTGGGATTCAGCAGGCTTATCGCAGACATGGTTGTTTGGGCAAATTATTTTCGAAAGACTTTCCCGAGAGCACACGGCGTTCTTCTCACTCTCGCACGCGCTAGACGACAGAAACGACCGTTGCCTACCGGACATTAACCTAGACGGGCGACTCGCCTTTGCTCGACGCGCCCCGTGTATTTTTGGAGCATTCACAAGTGCGCGACTGCTCCGCTTTGGTGTGATTTGTTGGTTTTTTTTTCGGAGACGATTTGAATGGCCGTCTTATTTGGCCGAGTCAACGGAAATTGATTATGAAGTTGTTCGACGAACAAAAGGTTAGCGCGCTTTTTATTCGGGATCTGCTGATTTATTTGCGATAAGCGGATTTCTAATGGACAACCTTACAATTTTTAACCTAAAAATAACGAAAGGGCAGAAGGAAAAAAATGTATTGTCGCACGAATAATTGTTTTCTTTTTTACTTCTCGTTATATATGCATATCTTGCTCGTAAGCCCTGCATTTCAATGTTTATACAGTCAAACCCGCGAAAACGATGTCATTTTCGCGCAATTTCGTTTTCTCCTCTTTTTCTTCATATCAAAGCGTTAAAAATGCGCATTTTCCCAGAAATCGCAATTACCCGACGAACAGACCTATGAATTATCTAAATTTGCACTTATTTATCCGTATAGTTTCTCCTCGCGCGACCGGCCTATCATAATCATGTATTTTCAACGCGCTGAAAATTATTCTTTAAAAAGAAGAAACACGTCTGTTCTTCGGCCAAGACGAATTAAACTTAATCTTTTTTCAACGCTGATCATCGGCTCGGCGCAATGACGTCCTTTGAATTTCTCATTATTATACCCGATAGATTTACGTAAGCCCGCGCGAGATCGTGCATTTGCAACTTGGCAAATTGTCCGTGTAAAAACTTTTATACAAACCAATTCGTTTGTTTTTTCTTTTGTCAATAAAATAACGCGCAAAATATGTGTATTCGATAAATTAAAATTCCTTCGACTTACGAAAACACATACGTTTTTTTTTCGTTTGCAACAACAAACTCTGCGTTGATGAATAATCAACAGTTGCGAAAACAAAAATTCCCGCTCGAATGAGAAAGCCGTTTTTTTTTATTATTCGAGCTGAAAGAAAAAATCTCCGATAAACCGAGCGTGCGCTTCACACACACGGCGTAGTCATTATCAATTGAACAAACAATCGTTACATTAAAAAGTACAATTTCACACGAGCGTTAACGAGGCAGCCTCTCCTCTCGGAATGACATTTAATTTTCGGTCATAATTGCGTTTGGCAATCACGCCCGCAGGGATTTTCCTCTTTGTATTTATCATTCTGTACACACACAGGTGTGCGATATTTCAACGAAGTTTGTTTTCGCGTTGAGTAGAGAAAAAAAAACTTTTTCTTTTTCTTCGCAAAAACAAAAAACGAACTACCTCGAATTGTAGCTCGAGTTTCTGTATCTGTATGTATGCAGTGGGTAACGTCGGCCGATGCTGTCGGGCGATAGTGTAGTTCCTTATCTCTCTCGCGGGCGAATTCGTCAGCGTACGAGCGTCGGAAATGAGATCGCGATACAGTCGCATCGTTAGCGCACCTCGTGTGTTCCGGCTAATGCCGAGCGGATTTCCCCCCTCTCCCCTTCTTCTTTTTTTTTTCTTAACTAATTAAACCTCCGCGCGAAATCTCGGCTTGGCATCTAAACACCTACTCCACTCTCTCGGAGAAAAAGCGAAGAGCGCGACAGTGAAAAAAAAAAATAATTACTCAATTACGTCTCCGAGCATATACACACGCATAAATATCCGGGAATCGCGTGTTTGAGAGATAACGAAGAAAGTCATTTCTAAAATAAAATAATAAGCCTCTCTCGCACGTATCAGCCAACTCTCGTGCACACGTGGAATAAAGACATATTCGTTTGCTCTCGGGACACAAAGGATCTCTCGAAGGCTCTCGCGACCGTTGAAAAAGTTCACTTGCCCGTGGCAATTTACAACCGAGAGAGCTCCCATCTTCAGCTGCGTTAATTAACATTCGTCGCGAGAGAGACGCGCGTGCTATCGTGGCGCGGATGAATCAGCCGAGAGCGGCGAATCGGCAAAGAGAGGCGCAGATCCCGAAAATAATGAGCCCGGGGGGGAGAGGGAAGCTTTCGTCACTTTGGAAGGCAGGCAAAGGGTATAGAGGCCGCTTCTTCAGCCGGATGAGCAGGTGCTAATGTGCCGCGGCGGGTCTTTCCGAGGAAGACGCTGGGGGATAAGGCCAGGGGGACGTGACAGCAGCGATGCGCTCCCGGATTATGGCGATTATTTGGACACGGCCACGTTGCGTCACGCTGATCGGATATCAGCTGGCTGGCTGCTGCTTCCGAATTCTGCGTCTTTCTTCCTCGAATGGCCATGCCGGGATAACCCAGGCTCTCTTTGTGAATCACTGGAGTCTGGGGACCGTTATGACGTCTCTCTCTCTCTCTCTTATAGCAAAATATGTCGAGACAGTGGAGAGCGTGAAAAAGAAGAGCGTAAACAGAGGTACGAGGAATAACCGCAGGAGGAATGTTTCGCTGAAACGAAGATTTCGGCAAAAACTTGAGCTATTCGCGGCTCTTATGTGTGCTTTAGAGAAAGTCAGCGCATGATGGATCGGTTCTCCGGGTATAGTGACGAACGACGATTTGCAGACATTTTTGGGTGGAGACACAACGAAAGAGAGGAAGAGGGGATCTCTAGCGCGCGAGAGCGAGAAAGCGTGTATAATAGAGTCCCTGGCGTACAGAGCGAAACGCGCAAGTTCAAGGCCGATGGGGTGGGACGCGCGCGAGGTAGAGCAAGAGAGAGAGAGAGAGCGTAACCCGGCAAGGACACCGATTCGCCGTGCTCGCGCGGCTGTACGGTCTACGTTGGCCGCGGCTCTCACTCTCCCGTCAAATTCCTCGCTTCGTTTTATTTCTCCCGCAACATCATCGCTCCGGCAGCTGGTACGATGAAACAATGCCGTATCTCCTCCTCCCTTCCCAATTTTCGGAAAAAAGTGTATCAAGGTCGCGTTCTAGCTCGATCGTCAGACACGATGAATAAGCGCGAAACGTACATTAACATATCGTACAGATCATTTTCCCGCGCTATAACGCTCGCGCGTGTACAAACGTTTAAAGCTCGCCCGCGAGTGTGTATCTGTATTCATAATTTATAAAATAAAAATTCAATCACGTACGCGAGAGAGAGAGAGAGAGAGAGAGAGAGAGACTTGCATAACAGCGTTTGTCGGCTACAGCCTTCATCTTCCAGCGGATATGTACATAAAACGCGATTAACGCCTCTCGTGGAAGGGGGGGAGATATGCCGCGCTCTGCATGCGTCTTGGCGCGTCGCTACGCGCTGGGAATGCCGGAATATCATCGATATCGTTAACGAGGAATGATCTTGACGAAAATCGGATCTACTCGGGCCGTTCTTCTCAAGGCGGCTCGTTAAACTCGTTGTTTTTTTCTGCTTCGTCCCGTATCGTTAAGAACGTATACGTATGTAAGCGACATTGAAAAATCGGTTAAGCGCACTAAAGCACCGTGTGGCTGTGGGTCTCTCGGCATCCGCGTTAGCTCTCGTCGAAGCGGATCCGCGCGATTGTTCTTTCTCTCACGGGGTCCGCTCCTTTTACCTTCGCTGCACGAGAGAAAGAGAGAGAGAGAGAGAGAGAGCGCAGTATGTAATATGCGCGCGCCCGCGCTTTGTTCGCCACGCGGGGGCGAGAGCGTTCTTGACCGTTGGCTCTCTTTCTCTTGCGCTGTAGCGCGATAATTTTGGCATTGCGCAACGGCCCCCCGCGACTTTTTGCAAGCCCGTAGCTGAGGGCGAGTCGAGGTTGTCGTCTTGTCGCTTATACGTGCGGCGTATACGTACATAAGGTCCTTGCCTATCAATCTCCGGATTATCCGATTCCCACTAATTCAATAGCGATTTTTCTATCAAAAGATAGAGTATCCCGAGCGAGCGAGTCCAAACTATTGTTTTGACAGTGAATCTCTCTCGCGCCCGCGACGAAAGCTCAGATCGAAAGCCCCCCGTATACAGGCAGTATTTGCCGGGCCACAGTGCAAGCCCCTCTCTTTCTCCGGCATATCCGTATGGGATCAGCAGTATAGAGGAGGCATCCGATCGGCATACCGATCGAATTCCAGAGGCCGCGAATTCCTCCGGCGCCGCACGCGCGTATAAGGGGTAGGGGAGGACGCCCTGTAGGGACGAGGCAAGCTGCGCGAGATTACCCCCCGGCCCTCCGATCTCTATCTACCCCCGCAGAGAGTCCACTTGAGAGAGAGAGAGAGAGAGAGAGTTGGGCAACCGCCTCTATTCTCCTCCTCTATTCTTCCGTCCTCTCCTGTGCATCGCGCCTACCACGGGATGAGCTTCTTAAAATAGATCGTCCGCAGAGATAATCCATGCAGGCCGAACACACCCCCTTTGCTCTTTCTCTCTTTGCCACGGCCCTGCTGACCGATTGTCAGGTAGATTTTTGCCACACGATTTGTACACGTTCCTCTCTCTCTCGGGGAAAAATTGTCATTTTACATTTTCTCCGTATTTTTGCTACATTATTACGTAGAATTCGATTATTTTTAGAGCGGAGGGAGGAACTTTTTATGCAAATCGATCAAAAACAGATCGGTATACACATTCGTACCGCAGTGATCGACTTTTCTTAAGCACATAGCGAAGAGATTCCAACTCTGAGCTGGATAGGAAAGAAAGAGGAATAAAAATAGAGAAATGATTATGGAATCGAGTCAGGGGGTCAGTACGCAAAAGTGTCTCTCCCCCCTCCTCTGCCCGTCTGCATTAGCGGAGAATCTAGCCACGCGATGATGATAGACGACGCAGAGCTGAAATAACGCAGACGATATCGACCGTACCGTACTCTCTTTTTTCCCTCTCTCTCTCCGGCGCCCGGTGTTTTTCCTTCGTATATACAGCCGATCGACTAAACAAGCGCGTCGTCAGCGTCGCGTCTTCCATTCTATATGCTTATCAAGCCCTCTCGCGCGCATCCCGCATATATTCGCTAAGATCCAGCCGGTTGACTTTGCTATCAAAATCCGTGCCTTTTTTTTTGTTTTGGTCAAAACGTTGTGCTCGTGCGTACACGTGAAGGCATAGAGCTCGGTGCGCCGGAGAAGAAAGGAACAGATAAGAGAGAGTAGCAGCCGTTCCGCGGCGTTGCAAATGAAAGGGCGCACAGAGCGCTTGGAGAGCGATATTATTCTGCGCTTGTACTTGCACGCGCGCGCGCACACACACACATGCACGTGAGTACGTTTTTCAACACTTGTGGCGCGCAACTGCGTAGACGTGTGATATGTTTCAAAAGCGTCGGTCTCTCTCTCTCTCTCTCTCTCTCTCTCTTTCTCTCTTATTCTCTCCTTCTCTCTTTCTTTGGTCTACAGTGCATTGTGAAAGTGAGTTTGCATCTCGGTGGGCAGAGTTTCGATTTATTTTATTCATTGCACCTTTTTTTCGTTAATTAGACAGGAGCCGTGCGTTCTGCTGTGGATTCGAACGAGTGGTGATTTAATATTGTTTGGCTTTTTCATTTTTTGTGATAAGCTTTTCAGTAAGTCCGCTCAAAGTCGTTAAACACACGAGTGTCCATCAATATTGAACATTTTATAATTGACCATGTAATAATTGTTATTCATTAGCCGAATTGATAAGACTACATAGCGTCAATATTATCCTCGGTTATCACACGGCATTGACACGTTAAATTGCCTTGAGAGTAATCCGGCCGCCTCGATAACGCATCGTCTCATCCAAGTATTAGGAATAAATTTTTCTATCAAAACATTTGCCGCCGATTTATCAAAATAAAAATATATCAACGCTATTCGCGTGTTCCGGATTGCGAAACGATATTTTTTTTTTCCAGAGCAGCTTGCGCGACGGATCATGCCGACGCAGGCCGACTTTTATCGTCTTGACGTCTCGGGAAAATAGCGTAATCCAATCGTCCGCGCGCGCAAATAATCATAATAAAAAAAAAAACACGAAAAAAAATATACTTATATTCACGCGCTATAAAATCGGGAATTACACTCTCGATCTCGATAAAGCGTATTCAATCAGCAATTCGCTCTCGACGCTAATACAAATTCCCGGGAATAATGCGCGTAAGACAAAAATTTTCTTCGCCAGCGCACGCGCGCGCGCGCGATCTTTACACTTTCGACCTCGAGCGTTAATTCGATAACGCTCTCAACGACAGGCCGCAAAAATATATGTATATCCAAAAAGGTTCAGAAAAGGTCTTAGACAAAAGCAGGCTAAAGGAGGATAGAAGGAGAAGGAGGAGCAGCGCAAGAGAGAGAGAGAAAAGGGTCCCGAAAAAATTCCAAAGGTGCTGTGCTTATGGGTGGGTGGAGTGGAGGGGACAGAGAGAGAGAGAGAGAGAGAGAGAGGGGGGGGGGAAGACAACCCTTCGCCGGGTGGCGATTCTCCAGAGGAGTGAGTCATGCTCGCGCTTCCCCGGCCTACGGCAAAAGAAGAAGAAGAAGAGAAGAAGTAGGAGTAAGTGGGGGAAGAGATTTCGCACTACCTCCGGGGTCCTGCAAGAGAGAGAGAGAGAGGGAGTAAGAGAGCGTGTATGCTTGGGCCGGGGGAGCGCACCTGGAATTCCGCGCGCGCCGGAGCAGCTACCGGGATACGTATGTAGGCGGCATAGTGTATACAGACAGAGAGAGAGAGAGCCAGTAGCTCGGTGCCTGTACGTGCGAGCCCCGGCGGCGAATGGTGTGTAAGGAGCAGGTATATAGCGGTGAGCGTGGCGGCGCTGGCACGTGGGGGACGTTTTCGCGGCTCCTTTTATTGTGTGCGCGCCTGCTGCCGCCTGCCGCCGCTGCTGCTGCTGTGCGCCGAGAGCCGCGACGACGGCTCGCGCGACGACAGTTCGCACTCTGACTCCGGAGCGCGCGCTTCTTCTTCTTCTACCGACGCCGCGCGGTTAACGCTGCGTGACGAGCCTCTGACAGTCTCTCGCTCTCTCTCTCCCTGCCTCTTTCCACACGATTTGTGTGCCGGCAGACGGTCATAGAAAATAGCGATTCCCATACCTGACGCGCTTGCTCGCTCGTCTATCGAACGATCCCTTGATAATTTACGCACATCGTTGGCGCAGAATCGCTGCCGATCGTTTGAAAACCGAGAAGCGCCAGAGACTTTTGCGACCGACAGCCAAGGAGGAGTGTAGAAGATGAGCAGCGAGCCGGCGATCGGCTTGATCAACATACTGGGCAATTGATAGTGGAGCAGATAAATGCCCGGATGATCAGGGAGGAGCACGCGGAGGACAAGGATGCCCCGTGATTGTCGCGCTAGTGCCCTCGACATGGCCAGCAGCCTCGCCGGCACGACGAAGATGTCGACGAAAATTATTCTACTCCTTGCCCTCGGCGCTCTACTCTGTCAAGGTGAGGCACAGTTTCGCTTTTTTGCAATTGCTACAGCGCTTTTGGCCGTTGATAAGTTTAATTTTCTTTTTTTTTTTTTTAATTGCGCCGATAAGCTACATTTGGAGAACATTAATTGCCGGGGTAAAATAATGAAGGCGCAGAAACGCGCAATGTCAAGGTGAAGAAAAAGTTGAGCATTAAAAGAACGCGGCGCATGAAAATAATTGAAAGCGATTACCGAGGGATTTTTACGAGTCGCGAATTTTTATATGCCCGCCAAAGGCGCAATCAAAGTTGTTTGTTTAAACGAGAGTGAGAGGAGGGGAGGGGGTCGTTTGATTTCTATGTGGTTATTTGAATTTCAATCTTACTTTATATCGGGGCGGCTAATATTAAATAATTTTGTTACGAGGACATTTTCGAATTGCGCGAGATTCCGAAAGACGCATCGCAAACAATAGAAAGTCGAACGATTTTTCATCGTTAAGCTTAAATCGGTTTTTAATTGTTCGGGGAAAAACACCGGGCATCAAGATTATACTTTCGTTGCTTAATTATAAAAGAGTTGTGTGTTGTGCGTTTTAATTTGTTTTTGTCGCACTTTAAGGAAGTGGGCGTAATTTTTTTTTTCGAAAATAATAACAATAACGGATAGCAAACAAAGAGCGAAAAATAAGGCAAATTTTTTTTACTTCGCGAAAATAAGAACTATATCTATACTCGTACGTAAGCGAAAAATTTTATGAACACTCGCGGGGCGCGTTATTAAAACGGAGGAAAATTTGTTATGCAATAATTGCATTAGCTTTATCAGAGAACAATACGAGTGTTAAAGCAAAAAAAAAGTTTATTGTTATGCTAAAGTATATAAGGTGGAAACATAAAATGCTCAATTCCAAGTGTTTCTTTTTTTATTATCTAGGAATTGTCAATTAGAAAAAACAAAGAATTCCGTTCGCAAAGGCAGCGCGTCGAAATTAACGAAAATTAAATCTGTCAAAAGTTAATTTTCGAATCTTCGAAAACCGTGAGAAACATTGAAATACGAATAACCCAATAAGCGCAAATGTGTGACTCCGCGAGAGATTAGCGCAAAAAGGAAAAGAAAAAAGAATTGGGGTCTCCGATAACGGGTGTCCCGGCGATGCGACCGTAGATCGGGACGCGGCCGAGTCAACTCGCGAATTAACTTTACGTAATTAACGGGTAATTTCGCGTTTACGTAACACGCACACACACACACAGGCCGTAGAGTGAGCGCGCGCGCGGCACAGGATGTGCGCCGGCTCCCCTCCCCCCTGCTGCCCCTCTTCTCCACATCGTGTATATCCGAAAAAAGACGGCTATCGCTACTGTTCCCCGTTTCTTTTATTTTATCTCCATCTCTCGCGCCGAACACTCCCATCGCGATTCTTACCCGCAACATCATCATCAACGCATCGCATGTATACCGATCGTGGACTTCTTTTTCTCAAATAATCCGCCCGTATTTCTTCCGCCTGCTCTGCTTTCTGGAGCGAGCGAGATAACAGAGTGGGAAGAATAAAAAAATGAAAAATTACCGCGCACCTGAGGTCGACTCGTTTTCTCTTAACGACACATATACGCGTGCGCTTGGTATTCTCGCATGTACTACCAATGTCGTCGACTCGGTTAAACTCGACCTTCCATGATCGGCAGCAGAAGCGCGTATTTGAAGGTCGACAAATCCACGCTCTCGGGTCAAGGATTGTTTGAGTCGTTTCGACAGGCCCAAACGATGACTAGCTTTTTTTTTTTTTAAAAACCCAAAAAATTTCAGACAAACATTTGGCAGTGCCGAGGCATCCTCTCCGAGAGCTTCCGGTGTCGCAGTCCAGTAGGTTGTTCACCGTCAAGCCGCGCTTATTGTCAGCTCGAAGCTTCCCTTGTCCCACACAAGCTCTCGATCTTTTCGGAGCTCTTTTGACATTCCTCGCACAGATTCCTGAGATGCTTCGGATTGTCTCGTTTTTTTCTTCTTCCATTTTCGATGCTGTTATGCGGCTCGTGTGGTTCCTCCGCTCGTCCCAGCCATCGCATGCCATTGACCCGAGAGTTTATAATGATCGACTTTTTTTTGTGTCCCTTCTCCCCCCCGACCTGTGCTTGAAAGTGGAGAGCGATGACTGGACATGAGCGATTCGCATCTCTTCTTTTTTTTTTGCATCGCAACACACACTACACGCCCAACTGCAGAAGCGCAGCTTTTATTTTTGTTGCGTGGCGCACTTTTTTCGGATTACATAATTCACCGGTATTCAATGCCCCGAAAGAAAGAGGGAGAAAGAAAGAAGGAAAAAGGACCTGGATGGGATGAAAAGGATTTTTGTTTGCTTTCTTTTCTCTTCTTTTATTCCTTCGTGTTCCTTCGTCGTTGTAATTCCGACGAATTTATGATGCAATAATCGTCTTTGGATTTTTATAACAGACGCTCGAATACGGTAAATGCATGATTTTACGAGTCATCTTCTGATATTACTTAGCCCATAATACGTGTACACAAGCGCAAATTGCACTTTTCTGTATATACAGCGCATGAGAGGCTTTTTTTTCTTCAAAAATTTTTTAATATTTTGATTTCCGACTGTGTACCATGCTTTTTTTATTATCCCGCCGCCTCGTTATTTTTCTAACATGCCAGTATTAATGCGAAAAAGCGAAAAAAAGGTAAACATTAGCCAACGAAATAATAATAAACGCGTTGATAAAAAAAAAGACAAACTATTAATTACGCGTGGAGGGAGAAAAAAAAATGAGTCGTGCAACAAAAAATATACAAGCAGAAATGATTCGTAATTGGAGAATTTATCGTTTGCATTATTACCCACATTTTTCAGCATTAACAGGACATTTTCAATTAGCTTGGAAAAAAAAGTGAGCGAGAGAGAGAGACAGAAAAAAAAGAGAAAAAAAGGCCGGCGAGGCGCAACAATTATGATGTTAAGCAAAGTATTATAAGCGCTCGGCGCTGAAAACAAGTTTGTATGCAAAAAGCCAGACTAATTATACGCGCCGTAACCGATATAAACGTACGCGCCGCTGGATAATCGTTAATTCGCGATTATATACGCGCGAAATTGTTCATTCCACAAAACAGATAAAAAAGAAGAAGAAGAGTCTTCATCGCCTTCTTGTTAGCTGTCCGGCCGAGCGAAATTAAAATTTATGCACTACTCGTTATGTTCCTCGGCGTATCGGCACTTGTCTACGAATCCAAGATTCGAATCTTCGTTGGCGAACAAAAAAAAAGAAGAAGTGTAATCCAACAAAACGAGACACGGAAGAAAAAGGGAGAGAGGCGCAAAAAAAACAGCGAGATGCCGATTATCGTGCGTAGGGGCTCTGATATATAGTCAGCTGTGCGGGTGCGTGCGATATATATATATATATGCAGGCGAATGTCAACGAACGCGATGTAAAACGTTATACGTCGGTGGGGGCTCGTGTGACCTTTAGCGCCGGCCGAGTAGCGAGAGTTTACACGCGCCGATCGATTTTCATTGTTCTCCTCTGGTATGAAAGCGCGAGAGGCCTTAGGAGCGACGTTAAGGGCAGCCGCGAATCGACTTCCAATTGCATCGATGTCGCAATCCCGGCGATTAGGAGATAATACACAAACTCTCGGGGCTTACTCACTCTCCTGCGTAATGCTCCTCCTCCTCCTCTCGTCCATCCTATCGAGCTCTCGTCATTATAAAGAATGCGACGAGTGTCACGCGTATAATACACGCAGGCCGTGACGTAGAAGATCGGCCTCCTAAAAGTGAAAATGTCCTCCCCTCCGTTCGACGGCGCGCTTGGGATTCTTGAAAGGAGTTCAATGGATCACGCGCCGACACGGCTCTCCGATGGGCTTTTCGGAAATTCCACGCGTGCGATCGGGCGAGAAGCTCTCCGGCGCGCTATTACGCAGCTTTCGATTTCTATCTCTCGTCGTTATAACGGGCGCTCCTCCGCGGCGCCGGCTAACATAACGCCGATGATCCGCGATCTCACTGGCGGACCGGCGCCAGTATACGATCGCGCCGATCCGATCGGAAATAATAAAGGCGATGGAGGGAAAGAAGAAGAAGAAAACGCATTGACGCCGTCTTCCTGCTCCTGCTGATTATTCCTTTATACAAAGAGAGTCGACGGCGAGAGAGTGCGCAAAGCGGAGGGGGAGGGAAGAAGATCCGGCCCCGCGCGCGCGGCATAGATCACCGCACCGGCAGACCGAGGATTATGCTAATTGCGCGGCTGATTGATCGCGCGCGCGCGCGCCTCTCTGTATATCGTTGGGAATGCCGCGCTGAGATACGAGTCGCGCGCGCGTCATCATCGTCGTTCGCGCGCGTTTCCACCTTCGATTATTCATTTCTATGTAATACGCGCGCGGTTGCTTTTTCGTTACAACGCCGCGTATATAACTTGTATGCGCGCGAAAGGTCCTTTTGTTGACTTTTTCCATGGGTGTGTTTAGCCTCGGGATTTTTTTTTTTTATCGAGGCGGTACGCAATAGATTTCGACGTCGTTTCGTTTTTGGCTTTTACATCTGGATTACCGTGATTTGTATAAAATCGGACAATAAGTAACAACGCAGGGAGGGCCCGCGAGCGATAACGATCGATCAGCTTTTACCCAGCGCGTTGGCTTTCTTCACCGAGGATATTCGCGATCGGTGTGTAATCTAATTTCGATCGTTGATAATCTAGCGTGTGTAGAGCTGGCGAGAGAGAGAGAGAGATATCTCGGATGGAAAGTGGTCCTTGATATAAAGCAGCAACGTTAGAAAGTCGATTATCCTTTCAAACGCGTGTTCATCGCTGGCGTCGAGCTCTCTATACCATTTTCATTGACAAAATCATAGACGCGTACGGCGATCACGGCGATAACCGAGAGGTAAACAATATTCCACGTATAGTATAGGATAACAAAACCCGATGAAAACTACTGCGACGTAAACGAGAGGCAAAGTAAGCAGGAGGAGGAGGAGGGGAGCGAGGAGTATATGAACGTGCTAAACAGATCGGTTAGCAGAGATAAAAACTTCCGAAATTCCACGGGTGCATGCCGAAGCAGCAGCAGCCGGCGTCTCTCGGTATGGAATGCCGGGTGTCCCTGCGCGCATCGACCCTTCGGCAAAGAAGAGAGAGAGAGAGAGAGGGAAGGGGGATAGGGAGGAGGAGCGCCGAAAAATTCCAATCGCATTCCTCGCCGATCAAAATATCCGCGTAAACAATGCGCTCGAGGGGGAAGGGAGAACCGAGAAAAAAGAGAGAGAGAGAGAGAGAGTAGGAGGGATGAGAGAGAGATGGTCTTTATCTCTGGCCCTTAGGTGCCCGTCGCTTGTGTATTTACAACAATCGGCCGGACAGTGGACGTGCCGGCTCGGGGTGGAGGAGTAGGCGGCACGCAGGGTCCGAAAGAATCGCAGTCGATATATATCGAGAAAGAGGAGCTGGAGGTAGAGAGAAAGAAAGAGAGGAGAATCTCATCTCGTCTCTCGGTGGAATGTTAATCGAGGGCGTGATTAACGGAATTTCGCTGGGCCGTGTGCAGAGCCTCTCTTTCTCTGGGTTGAGGCGCGCCTACGGCTCTCTTTCTCTCCGTGGTACACACAGACGGAGCCAACAGGTTTTTCACTATCGCGCGCGCACGCCCGCGCGCCGGGGGTGGCTCCTCTCTCCCTTTATCTCACGGGTGTGATGCACGCGAGCCTGGAATTCACGCCTCCCACGTTATGCGTCATCGCTCTCGATCATCCGTCCCTCTCTCCTCCTCCTCCTCATCTTTGCTCTCTTTCTCTTTTTCTCTCTCTCTCTCTCTCTCTCTCTCTACCGCTCTCCAAAGCTCCTTTTGCTCCAGTGCGCCCGCTGTTGCTTTTAACGACGTAATAATACTGCGCCGGCCTTTCTTTTACTCTCCGCGTTCTCGCCCCGTCTTTTTCTCTCAACTCGTTCTCTCTTTCTCTCTCTCTCTCTCCTTTCCACCTTTCGATATCTCTCGGAAGGATGAGCAGGGGCCTGGAATTCGAATGATGCAACTGATTTTATTTATTACGAGAGGAATGGGACAGCCGACCCGGCTCCTTGTTCTCTCTCTCTCTCTCCCGCTAATATCTCTCCTGCGTTTCTTCCCCAGCCCCGTTCTCTTTTACTCCAGAATTGCCGTGGGTGGATGTGCGCACTTTCGTTCCTTCTTTCGCCTCTTCTTTTTTTCCATTCCACACTACGATATACGTGTCGATCTCGCGTTGTCGGTTATGCTTTTCCATCTCGGTCTTTTATGTAGACGCGTAAACGGTATATACGAATCAGTTATATACAATACACAAGTTTAAGAGTTTAATCGCGTAAAGAAATATGCATGTGGTAAAAACGCAGTTATCAGTCGTTTTCGTACACAGCCAAACTCACGCGTCATTAAACAAGAGAGAGAGAAAGCCGCAAAGATACGGGGAATTGGGGGATGGAAGAAGGAGGCCAAACGCGCGTTGTTTCTTGCTGACTAATATATAATGTCCGTATGTGCACACAGAGAGCAGAGATGCCGCGCGGCTGTAACATGCAGATTCAGGCTAACTCCTCCCGCGCGCACCTGACTCACCTGCGCTAATAACTCTCCTAGCTCATTGTCCGCGTTACCTGCCCACGAGACGGCGTCGCACGGCTTTTCTATATATCCACCCGCACACTCGATCGTATACGCATTTATATCTATATACCTTGTGGTCTTTGGACGATTTAGGCCGATTTTTATGACTATTTTTTTTTAAATTTCGTGTCTATTAGTATTTATACTTTGTTTTGCCTTTTGTCTCGAAAACGAACGATTGATATAGGCGCGCGCGAGAGCGTCTGTTGATTAAGAAAATAATTCAAAGTTGACGCGTACATGCGCGAATGTATACGATTCACGGGAAGTTTCGTATATGAAAATAGTTTCGGAATGACGACCGTGAAATCGGGCCGGTTATTAAAAACAAAAAGCGGAGAGGAGAAAATGCCTAATGAGTCAAAAGATAATAAACAGGTGTATTATAATGATGCTGTTTGTTGTTCTCGTCTTTTTTTTTCATATTTTTAATAAAAACAAAGAGCGCGCGCGCGCTCGCTCGGCGAAACACGAAAATGAACGATAATTACCGAGAAAGAAAAAAAGTATAATCGGGCTATTGTTTTAATTATTTTGTCGAGGGATATCTGAAACCGGCCCGCGACTCGCGGCAAAATATTTGCGACGATAACAGATGAGGTATACATACACAGCGACATTCTGTTCACGGAAACGTCGAACATCCCGCTCTCTCTTTATTTCTCCATGCGAATGAATGGAATTCCGAAAGTCATTATAAAAATAGTTCGCACCTATTCGACAAAATCATCGCTAAATATTTCATTATACGCTGTGCTCTTTGTCCGAGGCGTTTTCAGCTGTGGAGGCATCTTGGAAACGAAGAGAAGAAAAAAAGAAGGAGGAATATTAGCGGGGTTTTTATGTAATACGCTGTAATTAAAGCTCTCCAAGCTGACAATCATAGAAAATTATTACAATGCCAAAGATATACATTCGCAGAAAAGAGAAAGGGCGGGGCAGGAGGGGCTGCGCGATAAAAATCTCGCGGTTTTCCAGAAAAAACAAAATCGCTTACACGCCCTGGCCTGGTACACACACACAGCGGCTGTACAACATCCGACCGACACAGATCCCATTAACGAGATTTCATTTCCGAAAGACAGTCCCCCCCGGGAGAAGCAGTAAACATCGAGAGGTGTGGTGGGAGTATCGGGCTTATGAACGAAGTCACGCTGGTTATGAGCGCTCGTGCGTATACAAGAGGCGCTGCTCTCCGCGCTCGATCCTTGACTCATCGCATTGTCCTCGCGCGTTTTCATTTTGCGCCTCGGCGCTATCGCCGATCGTGTTGCCTCTCCTCTCGCTCTTTCTCTCTCTGCACCGCCTTGACATCGCCCGCACGCACGCCGACACGCGACCTCGGCGTGTTTTTACGGCTCCCCGAGCGTTTTAATCGGCCAAAGACCGCAACTCTCTTTCTCTCTCTCTCTCTTTCTACGCTTCACTCGACTCTCTGTGATTTTTCTTTTTTTTCTTCTTTTTCTCACCGACATCCTTCCACGATTGACAACGCTTGCTTATTAATTGGTTACGATTTAACTTTGATGGGATACATGTCGTTTATTGCGCTGCGATATCGTTAATATACAGAGGAGCAACGAGGATGTGATTCGTGTTTACGAACGGTCGTATAGGATTTGTTGACCCAGTGAAATTCGCTTCTTGATAAGATTGATTTATTGGCCTCTATCTCTCTGTCGCTTTTTTTTCACCGCGATTATGGCTTTATAACGTAGAGAACGAGATGTCGGGATTTTCGTGATTTGTGGCGACTTGCATATACAGACAGCCTACGTCAGATTTCCAATGCAATTTTATGAGAAAACGTCACGAGGGCGAAAGACGCCGAGCGACAGGCGTATATGGAGTAGGGAGAAGGACGACTGTAAAGTTTCGAAGCTAGTATCGATAAATCAGAGTGATAACAGGCACGGCGCATTGTCGTATAGGCATTACCGAAAGCGAGGCTTGCGTCACGGCAGTCGTCGCTGTGACTTCGTCTCAAGGACCCAAATCGCGTGATGCACAAGCATCGAGGCTCGACGACAGGAAAGAAAGCTCGTTGCACGAAAGTGACATAGTCAGCCCACCTCCCTCCCTCTCCAGGGGTAATCATCTCTCCTCGAGACGTTTCGTCAAACCTCCCGTACACGAAGATATGTATGCACTGTTTCTCCACACTCGGCGTGTATCAATTTGAATTTGTTTGATACTTAAATTATACAAAAAAAGTGAAAAAAGAAAGAAAAGTTATCGTTTAACGGCTTTCTAAAAATAAACCGCAGCTAAACGCCGAAGCCGCGCAACTCCTCCGTTCAACCTCGCTGCTAATCCCGTGCCTCGTATAAATCATTATATGATTGTCGCGAGAGGTCGGTCACCTCGATGCCCTTGCAGTTAATCCAGGGATTTCGATAGAGTAAGAGAGGGAGAGAGAGGAACACGCGGGCCATCTTGATGAGAGAACGCCTCTCTCTCTCTTTCTCACCGGGAGAGTAGCGGCTAGAAAGCCATGGGGGCCTGCAGAGAGTGAGAGAGAAGAGAGCCCCACGCACTCGAAGGAGGCGCACGCGAGCCGCAAGGCGATTGCGTACGTGACACTGCGCGCTTCCTGTCCCGTCCCGCCTGTCCTACATTTCTCGACGCCCCTGTTCTTCTTTTTTTTTTCTTTTTTTTTTCTCTTCACCGAGTGCTTACGCCAAGCTAGAAGAAACGATGTATTGATTTTAAGCGCTGTTGATATCCTTCTTACGACTCAACTAAGTGATGAGGATGGAGAAGAGAGAGAGATCGCGGAATTTTCTGGTTCACGAGGTCGCGGGCAACTGGCGTACAGAGCCAGGAAGAAATGCGATACTTGTATGAGGAAGTGTCATCGCCGAGAGTAGGTGCCTATATCGCGTTGCCGCGCGTCATCGAGCTAATACATAAATATGACGCACGCGACACCGGCTGCTGCAGGTGTATCCCCCCTCCCCCGCGAGATTACTCCACTTTTTAATGTCACTCTCTCTTTCTCCTCCTTATCCAATACTGCCGGGACAGTAGCAATGGCAAACGAATAGCGACGCGGCAAGATTTAAACTTTTTGCGTTTTCGCAGGCGTACCGACGACGGAGCGACCGAGCGAGCTGTCGGCGCCAGAGACGAGCTCGAGCCTGGTAATGGAGACGACAGCCACGGCCCCGGCGGCGTCCGAGCCGATACTCGAGGCCCATCCGATGGACGACCTGCTGCCGGCCAGCAGCAGTACCACCAGCCAGCCGACTACAGCCGCGGCACCAACGAGCCTCCTGTTCGCCAACGTGCCGGAGCACGTCGAGACGACCCTCGGCGCCTCGGTGTTGCTCGCCTGCCGAGCGACCGAGCCTCTCGCCGAGTGCCAATGGTCCTGGAGGCCCTTACCCCCCACTAGCCTACCCTTGCCCAACATCGATGAAGCTTCACTAGAATCCGTCGATGGTGAGTATATCGTCCGACTTGTGATGAAATTCTCTCTCGATCCTTTCTCAAACTCGCCTCAATCGGACATTAATGCTTTGCGTGTACCGTGGTGGAAACGTATATAGAGTCGTGTAGAAAATTTGGCTGGCGGTGCGGTATTACTCTCTCGGCGAAATCGCCTGGAGAACAACCCCAGAATTTTTTATGTATCTGGAGTACGTGTCAACGACCTTGTCTACGAAATCGAACTAAATCGCAGCAGTGAAATCAGAAGTTTCCCACTCGTCTGCAAGTATATCCTGAAAAGAATAAAAAAAAGAAAATTAGTCATTGAAAAGAAATAAAGAAGGAAGAAAACTATTGGCTCGCTTATTTGTTTTCGCAATTGTTACCGAGAAATGAAATAATCGCTTTATAGCCAACGATCGATTTGTCCGCTAAGAAATAGTCTGTATCGTTGTACATACACGCGCTGGCCGGTTAAAAGAGCCAATTACGCAATGCGCCACAAAGTCGCCCGCGTGTGCGTGGCGCTTACACACACACACGCATTCGGTTACAAACAATCGCGCGTGTCACCTACGCCTGAATAATTACATAAAATCGGCGCAGGCTGCCGAGCGATCGATTTTATAGAAAAACGAAGCGATCGATTTTTCGCCCGAAAAGCTCATTTACGCGCTGCAGATGCCATAAATAAATCGCCTAGCACTTTTAGCTCCGACTAAACTGTTTCGCGCAAAGACCCCGCCGGAATAATCGCGACATGACACGCGCCGTTTATAAAGCCGTGAAAGAGAGTGCGCCAATGATTTTCGAAACTCTTAAACGCACTTCACTTCGAGTGCGATTTTCACTCCGAGCTCTGTTCTCCCCTTCTCCTCCTTTTTTTTTTTTAACCGAAGACATTATCCGAATGCGCAACGCGTACACGGGCGCCAGTCTCGCTGTGAAATTTCACGCCTTGCTCCGACACGTGGAAAGCGAAATGCCTCGACGCGCCTGGCTTCCGAAGTACATACACCGAGCCAAAATCTCCCCCTCCTCCCTTTTTTTTTCTTTTTAAATTTGTCGAGTCGTTTCGACTTATCCAGCTTGGATTTGCAATCGATCGAAAGAGAGCCTCTCCTCGTTAGCCTGGCTCTCGAATAAATTTCAAACGCGATTGAATTCTTGGCTTTAGCCAGGCGCACGCGACCTCGTTCGCGTGATACAAAGTTTCGATCGGCGCGCGTGGAAGAGTTTCCCTCTCTCTCTCTCTTCTCTGTTTTGCTTTCTTACGTCCATAAAACACATTCACCCAAAATCAGGCCGAATCCTGTGCTGTGTGTATAACGCTTTATAATAATCCCGGCAGTTAACGACGAGTCGTCGAACGCGACGACGAGGTCGATACCGGAGGAGTCGGCGACGAGCATCTTCCTACCGGTGAGGACGTTCCCGGCGTTCGGCAACGCGAGCAACGACTGCTCGGTCCGCTTCTCGAGCGTCAAGCACGAGCAGACCGGCTACTGGACTTGCGCGGCCAGACGAGCGAGCGACGCCAGCTTCACGAGTAGCCCCGCCGCCAAGCTCAGCATAGTCCAGCCCAACAAAGGTTTGTCCCCCCCCTTCCATCGACGACTATTCCTTGCTCGTACTCGGGTCTAAAGAGCTTTTCGCCTACCTCGCCTACAGGCGTGCAGGTGAAGTTCAAGAGGCCGGAGACGTCGGCGCTGGAATGGCCGGTCGGTTCTGCTGCCCGGCTACCCTGCAGGACGAGGCTGCGGGTCGAGGAGTGCCAATGGTCCTGGCGCCCGCTCAACCAGTCCCAGCCGTACGACGCGGAGATGCAGCGGTTCTCGCCTGCCGGCGACAACGGCACCGACTGCGAGCTCGGCCTGCCCGCCGTCCACTCGGAGCACGAGGGCTTCTGGACCTGCGGCGCCCGGCTCAGCTCGGCCTCGCCCTTCGTCCAGTCCTCCCCCATAAGGCTCCTCATCTCCGAAGGTAGTGTAGACTTGAGAGAATGCAGACAGCAGGCATGGCTATGTAAATCTTAACCGTCGGCGTGCGTTATCGTAGTGGAGTTCGTGCAGCTGTCTAGAGGCATCCAGATCACAGCCGGCGAAACGGTCTTCCTGCGCTGCCTGGTGAACAAGCCGGTCTACCAGTGCGAGTGGTCCTGGCGGCCGAGCAACTCCAGCAAGAACTCGACCCTCCTGAGGCAGCTCGACCCGGCCAAGGACAACGACCACGACTGCTCGGTCCGCTTCAAGATCGGCTACGACAAGGAGGGCCTCTGGACCTGCGGCGTCAGGCTCACCCCGGCCGGCATACTCCACGAGGCTCCCTCGACGACCGTCACTCTCCTGCCGTCCGGTAAGTCGACGCAATATCCTCTCCAGCAGCAGCAGCGTATCTGAAAGACACAGGATCACGTTATAAGCTCGCGCTATCCGGCAGGCAAGGCGAACTTCACGGAGACGCCGGAGAACACGTCGGTCGCGCTCGACTCGAAAGTGAGCTTGCGCTGCGCGACCAACGGCAGGGTCGAGCGGTGCCTCTGGCTGTGGCGGCCGCTCAACAGCGGCCCCGAGCCCGAGGCCAGCATGCAGCGCGAGTTCCCGAGCTACGGCGAGCTCGGGCGCAACTGCAGCCTCGACTTCAGTCCGGTCAGCCGGGAGGACGAGGGCTACTGGACTTGCCAGGTCTTCGTGCCCGGCTCCACCAGCCCCATCGTCGCGCCCAATCCGGCTAAGCTCACCGTCTACGAGGAGGGTGCGTTCACCAACGACTCAGTGTTTTAACGCTTCGTAACGAGTCTCGGACTGATCGTCCCGGTTATGCCCACAGAGGAGGTGCGCTTCTCCGAGCTGTCCAAGGACTTCCAGATAACGTCGGGCGGCTCGGTCAGCCTGCGCTGCGTCACGACGTCGAGGGTCGAGCAGTGCCGCTGGTCCCTCACCTCCCAGGTCTCCGGCAACACGACCGTCGTGGTGAAGCTGTTCGAGCCAGCCGGCCCGGAAGCCCGCGACTGCAGCGTCAAGCTGTCGCACGCGCGACAGGAGCAGGAGGGTCTCTGGACGTGCGGCGCTCGGCTGCACACCCGGCAGAACTACACCGACGCGCCGCCCGCTCGGCTCAGCCTCATTGAACCAGGTAGGATTTTCCAAATTGATTACTGGGTTATTCTATAGTATCTATCTTCGTCTCTGTCCTCACTCAACACACTTTCCTCTTCCGTTTGCTCTGTTTCGTGCACCACGAGGAGACTGTTTTTGCTCACTTTCTCTCTTTCCCTATCGTGCACCCGCCCAAGCTTTTGCATACGATTTTGTGTTATACACCTTTTTTTTACATTGTTGACTTTTGTTGGAATCTGGGCACGTTTTTTGGTAGATCTACAGATGAAACACTGCTTTGGTTTGACATTCGCTTGGATAAGAGGAAGATCGAACATTACCTTTTTTCCCTCTTTTCCAAGTGAACGTCAACGAGCGTTAAATGTACAAAATTACCCGTGTAAATGTATATGCAAAGCGGCAACTGTAACACGCACGCACCACCTGCACATACTCACACACACTCACGCGCGAACTCTTGATCGAAGTAATATCAGCGAAATCGACGGAATAAAAATTTAACATTGACTGCTGCATGAATTAATTAATTCCGATTGGAAGATGCATAGTTTACGTGTACGTAATTTAAGTTTTACTTATACTACACACAATAGTTGTACGGCAGTATGCGCATTCGACAAGATGCATAACAATTACTACTCTTTATAATTTTTTTTTCTAATCACATTAATTGCACTGAACCAATGTAATACACATGAATATACAAATGTTTGCATTGGCAAGATAATTAATTCTAATAATCGGCACTGTATCATGAATGTTATAGCATAAGTAGGGGTTGTAAATATTCAATTAACACATTCTTACGTATACACCTTAGCCATTATGTTAAGTACTTGAAAATAAACAAACAAAAATATTAGAAAAAAAATGATGGCAAATAAAAAGGAGCTTGAATTTTATTCAGTCGATTTCCGGCAAGAGAGAGAAGAATAGTCGTGAGAGCATGAACAAGAGAAAGAGAGCGAAAGCAATAAAGTCGCCTCGGAGCGGCCCTTTCCCTCACACACGAGACGAGCAAAATTAAAGTATCTCTAGCAATCGAAAAATGAGAAAGAGAATAACGAAACATCCACGAATCGCCCTTGTTTTAGTGGTGAAGGAACAGTCTGCCGATAGCCATTTAAGATCGATTAAGCCGTCGATCGAGTCCACCCTCGTCGCCGATAGCCCGTCCGAGAAGAGCCGATAGCATCGTCGTAGAAAGGACGGCGTTTTCGTTTTTATTACTATCATCATTAATATTATTATTTTTTTTTTCTTGAAAACAAAAAACGAGAGAAATTCGCGACTACATAGCTCGTTTTTCACGCTGCAGAGTTATTCAACAGTATAATTATATATATACCGATCACACTCGATATGTACTATACAATACGTTAATGTGCGCGAGGTGATTCCATGTAGGACTGGAGCGCGAGCTGATCGATGAGGCTGCACTAAGGTGCATTACTTTGATTATCGCGAGTGAGCTTTCGTTTCGCCGTTAAAACAAAAACACGATCCCAAGCCAATATCGCGTTTGGGGCATGTTGTTGATGTTGTTTTTTTTTCAAGACTTATTATTTTTAATTATTCTTGTATCGATAATTTCGAGCGAAATTCCGGGTAGCTCGGTAATTTTGAGAACAAACGCTTAGCCGTATGCGTCATATGTGCTTTGTTCGTTTATGTCTATGTAATTAATTGTTCCATTCGCGTTCTTTGAACAACAATAATATCGCGCTACTTGGAAACGGGTAAGTCTTTGTTTACAGTGATAAACAGAGAAATTTTCATCGCGTATACGTGTGTAAAGAGAAAAAGGAAACAGTGCCTGACATTCGTATATTTTCCTTATTTTCTCTTACTCTCCGTCGATTTTGTATTTTTATGTAGTAAAATTTGGGAAAACGAAAAAAAAAAATTGTTGCTAAATTTTTAACGAATAAGACAAAAGCACGCGAGCGTAAAAACTGCTTTAAACAATCTATCCGACTCAACATGGAATAACCTTGACGCAAATATTTATATAAATGTTGTATGATTCAATATGTGCCTTAATCGAGCGCATCAGCGCAATGACTCTGAGTATTTTCTTCATTTTTATAATATTACAATAGCGAATGTATACTAGCTGAGATTTTTTATATTTTGTATATCGACATTTTAGCGTTAAAACTAGAGCGAGAAATTCATTTTATTTTTAAGTCATTATAAATTAATAACGACTCTGGGGTTTTAAACTGCTAAGCGTCTATACACACAAAATGTTTTCTCTAAGTTAAGTCACATCGCTGCGCTGCTATATAATTTAAGATTGAATCCGCCACGGCTTCAGTCGGAATTTTGATATTATTCTAATTTATTAAGCATTTATTTATGTAACAGAGCCGCGGATTAAGCGGCTTGCATCAGACCGAGGCGATAGGCGTAATTGTTTTTTTTTTTTTAACGACGAAACTCGGACTGCTACGACTGAGTAAAAACTGCGCGTCGACTTTTATTTAAGTATTTAAGCGTGAGTAACCATTTTAAAACCCCAGAGCACACAGGCGCGCGCGCGCGCGTCGCCAACTTATCGTCATCATTGTGCCTTAATTTATTCTCGTCACCAACTTAAATTAAGATTAGGTAATTTGCGCAGCATCATCGTTTAGAAAACGGCTCTGTATTATAAAGAGAAAACGCGAAGATAGTACAGCGAGAAGAGAAGAGAAAAAGTAAGAAAATCAACCGATGAAGAAAAATAAAAAAAAGAGGAAACATAACAAATGTTCGCCAATGTAATGGCAATGGAATTCGTTGTAAGAAGTTTTAGCAACTAAGTAGGCAATTCACTGAAGCGCGCCTCTCTCCTTTTCTATAACAGAAGAGCCTCCGAGCCGTATACAAATATATAAATATACGTAAATGTATAATAGCATATAGTCAAACGTCTTCGGGCGCGCGCTTATACGGCTATACTTGGGGTTGATACTAATATTTTGAGAAAAAGTCAGCTAAATATTTCGCGTTTGGGTAAGAAACGCACTTGCATATACAACGCTCGATTAAGTAAGGAAAAAAAAATAACACATTGATTTCGAGTAAGCCAAAGCGTTTTCGAGGGAAAGACGAGCAAATTCAAGAATTTGTCTCGCTATTACGGATAGGATATCGCTTGAGTCTCGCGACTTGAAGGGGGACACCGATTTGCATCGCGCCCCTCCGAACTGCGCTTAGAAAGCGCTATTGTAAATAGATTTTAGGTATACGGACATAAGCCGCGGCGAGACTGCCGAGACTCTGATAACCTGATGTATACCAATTTCGAGTCCGATCGAACCTCGTAGAATTTTTACAATACTACAAACACGTGTTCGCGTCGATGAGGTGTCATTTGTTTGTTTGTTTTTAATTAATTTTTTTTTTTTTCGAAGATGCGTTGTTTAAGATATATGTTCAGGTAAACGCGGGCGAATGAGAGTTAGCCGCTCTTTGGAGTATACGAATTTCTGGGATATTGAGGAGACTCGCCGGGATTCCACTTACAATGCGTTATGACGACTCTTTAATGAGTGTAATTACACACCGAGAAATCGCGGAATGTTTCGCTCGATGCGTCATTTCTATCTTTGAGCAGAAAAAAAAGAAGAAGAAGACGGAAAAAAAGGAAGAGAAAAGAGAAAAAAAATAATCGACGCGACGTTATTTGAGAAGGTAAATTAATTCAAGGCGCCGGATTATTAGTCGTCTTCTCATCTGGTATACTGCGTATGCGTAGCGTAGGAAAAAAGCGTGAAAATTTGAAGCGCACATCCGCGAAGGACTCGACTTCCTTCCCCCTCCTCGAGCGTGTATATTGTACTTTCGAGGCGGACGCGTACGAAAAAAAAAGAGAGAAAAAGATGAAAAGAGCCTGTGTGAATCACGATTACACGCATTCGTCATTATGCCACCTGCACGCACAATCCTCAAAGCTGTGTGTTACATTGACGCATCGGAGAAATATGTTTCTCCGCGCATATATACAACTATATCTCGTCTCTGTGCTTACGTGTATAGCTTTATCAGTCGTTTTCTACATGTAACATCATGGATATTTCTAGCGAGAGCAAGAGAAAGACCAGGAGAGCTATGAATTGAATAAAAAGAAAACAATAAGTGAAAATAAATAAATATACTTTGACTTTTCATGACTTATAAGCACACACGTCACAACCCACCTGGTTTTTTTATCCTCCTTTCACCATTTGTGTTGAGCACAATCATCGGCCTCAGCTGAACTTTCATTTTTTCTCCTTTTCTTTTCTTTTTGTTTTTTTTTCTTGAAGAACAAACGTTTGAGGATCCGGAGTAACTCAATTGAAAGAGTGCCGACCGAGGAATCTGTACAGATCATCACGCGAGCTCTTACATACAATTAAATAAAAAATTTTTCTTTAGTACTACGTTTGTGTCTATACGAAATTAATTAAAACTTGATCAAACGATTATTTGTTTTTTCTTAATTTAATCTCATATTAATTTTCTCGAATAAAATCAAATCCTTATAAATACCATAAATGTTGACTATCCGCCAAAAATCGTCATTTACGCTTGAGCTTTATAGACATCGATTATGTGTTCACTGAAAGAAGAACTTAGTTCCACCCGGTGCCTGGGATAATCACATTTAAGGTTTGTGATTTTTTGCAGTCAAAAGACTGAATATGATTGGGAATAACCTGATCATTTAATAAAAATAATAATTACAGACCCCATCACTGTTACGGTCTGGGGTATGCCACATCAATTGGCAAATTTGGCTTGTAAATTAAGCGTCGTTAAATACGAGCCTCAATGCATTTGGAAACACGGCTCAAACGTAATTCTGTACGAAGTCGTTAATGCGACGCGAAAAATGAAGTAAGACTCGATGTTTTTTAAGTTGAATTATCATTTTGGCTAATACTCACTATAAATTCTATAAAACTATTCTCAGGTATATGGTCTCGATGAATCATTCGAGCGGTGTCTGCAGCTTGCAGTTCGTACCTGACGATCATGATTTTGGAGAATGGATCTGTGAGTTTCTCGTGGACAATGATCTGATGCAAGCGGAATTGGGAACGGCGTCGATATTACTTTTGAATAATTCACCTGGTTTGTAACAATACATATTTTATTTGATAGTTAAAAATTACGCTCTAAAATGTATATACATCATTGAAATTTCAAAAAAGTATAAAAAGAGTTTACGCGAATACGTGAGCTGCGTCCTAATGATTATGCACATATTTACAGATCAACAGCTCAGCTGGTTGGTGGGCGCCATCACGTCGACGATTCTGTTTCTTCTGATAATCGTTGTCGTGGTGGTCGTTTACAAGTCGCGCAACCGCCGCATACCCGCTTTCCTTGAGACTATGCCATCGAACGAACGGAGTAGAAGCGGCAATGGCCTAGCTGGTCATGAACGTTACATTCACAGTCCCGCCAAGATCAACCTCAGCTACGCTAATCCAAACTTCCTCGCAAGTGCTGAGAACATCAATCAAGTCCTGCCTAATCGCAGTCCTCACATGTACGACCGAGTGGTCAATCGCACTGCGATACCCAGGACTTACGAAAATGTCAGAGCATAGTCCTTCTATTTTTCCTTCCTACAACAAAAAATGTCAAATGTTACAGAGCAATAGACAATCAGTTTACCTTTTCCTTGAATGTTATCAGTATTAATAAAAAAAAACAATAAAATTAGTTATTAAATAAATTCAAATATAAAAATTTAAATATTACAAATATATGATATATGAATAAAATTTACTTGAGAGTATTGAGCTGCGATTGAATATCATCTAATTTGTGATATAAATCCCACAACTGAGCCTTATTCATTTCCACCGTAAGTCTAGATTTTTCAGAACTGTCCAAGTTCAACTGAAGTTTTGCAACTGGTTTGGCTTCTTTGGCAGCTGCTGTTGAAGCTGCTTTTACATCAACGCTCCAACTTATGTCTGTTACCTAGAAAAAATTTGTTGTATAAATAAAAGTTTTTAAAAAATTACTTAGTTTCAATTAGCCATTAGTCCTTTGTTACCTGAGTAGGAAAAATTGACTGTTTTTTAAAAGCATTAATAATTCTTTCTCCATGGGTAATCCAAGCGTGTGAAAGAATAGCAATTTTGTCATCTTTAATTGAAAAATACTCTTTCATAGTACTTTCCAAAACAGCTGATTTGATAAGATGAAAAGCTGCTTGCCTGTAAATTGACGTTATCGTTTGTAGCAAGCTAGTAAGATCAGTTTTTTCCAAACTCAACGACACCAAAAGCTTTTCCTCCTCCTCTGCATTGAAAATGTTACTGCTGACGCCAGATTGCAAGCTTTGACAAATCCTATTGATAAGAAGACGGAGTTTGCTGTTTTCCACTTGATCAAGAACCTTTAGGCCGTGTTTAATTCTGAAAAATACAAATAATACTGTACTTTCCGTCTCTACTGGTGCAAAAACAGTAATAACTAAGGTTAATTCACGTTTGCGCGCTTACCGATTATCAACTGATATCCACGAAGCCATTTTTAATAAGAAATCTACAATTTGTAGAAAACAATAAAAGGATGGACTTATTTCAAATAAATGTAAACAATAACTTCTTGGAATACTCGAATGCGTTTGACAGAGTAGCGGAAGGAATGACAGATCTAACTTTACCCCACATCAAATTAGTCCAAACAATTTTGTTGCAATTCATTGGGGTAGATATTCATGTAAGTATAATTTAGTTTTCGAATAAATAAATTTATTTATTTTACAAAATACTGATATGCTCCCCCCCCCAAACTGCTTGACAGACTATTTTACCGCCACAAAAAGAAACTTTGAGAAAAAAAATTATCGACATCTTACACTTGCAGAATTTTACATTGTATGCAATAGAATAACAACGTATAAATAAATTTGAATTTAATTAGAAATTTATGAAAAACTAATATTAAAAACAGTAGTCCGACAATTAAAACAAACGAATAATCATCGAATATTCCCATCGGAAATTCAAAACTAGTCCAAATATATATACTTGTTGCGTGAAAAAAGGGGGCGCAGGTTGCGTCGACGGAAGTGAAAGAGAAGGAAGTCGGCCATCTACATTTATAACGTACTTTTGCCGCGGCGCGAGTGGCGCGCGAGGACTACTTGGAATTCTCACACGTTGGAAGACCTCCCGAGAAGCCGCAAGCAAGCGCTCTCTCGCTCGTGGAAAAGACCGGTCGCCAGGGCAATCCCTGCTTTTTACTCTATTTCAGAGTTTAATATACGATTTCGCTTCATCCCGCTGCAGAGAATAATCCGCCAAGATGTTTTGGGGTGAGTAATTTCATCGATTTGACGAATAAGTAATGCCGGCTTGACAAAGCACGTTTGAACACGTGCTGAATGGCGGCCATGTGCTGAGAAGCCTCGAGTTTCTTTTTTTTTTTTTAATGAACTTACGACTTCGGGTTTTGCGTCAATTAACAATGAAAGGGGATTTTTAATGTCGAGGCTTTGTTAATTCTTGTTTTTTTTCCACTGTACACGTGGGAGGGCAAAATATGCCGCGTGATAACGAGGTTACGGCGTTGCGAACCGCCGGCCACTTTCACGTGTTATTTCGACGAATTTTAATTGCATATACTTGTTTAAGGGTAGTTCCTAATATCCTGTTTTCATGCTTTTTCTTACAGGACTTATAATGGAATCTAACAAAAAATACACGCAGACCATTGACAAGAGTTTCCATATTTCAATGGCCAGTTTGGATGTACATAAATCAAGTGAGTTATTTTGAAATTTTTATTTTATTAAGAGATCTGCAGGTACGAGTTTTAATTGTCAATTTTCTTTTCAGCTAATGATGTAGTCCAAATAAACGTCTTCTATGAAAACACTAGTTATCTATTATGTTCACTGAAAAAAGATTCAGTATTTCAAGTACCATTGGACTTGAACTTTTTAGCAGGAACTAAAATCTCCTTTTCATGTAATGGAAGTGGTAGAGTCTATCTTACAGGATATTTAGTACCTGAAGATGATGACGATGAATTTAACATCGAAGATGGTGAAGACGATGACGAAATTCCCCGTCTGGTCCCTGTACAAAATAAGAGAAAAGCCAACGAACAGAAAGATGGAAACAAGTCTAAAAAATCAAAATTCGAGCAAGATGAGGATGAAGATGATGAAGATGACGATGAAGATAGTGAGATGGATCTTTCTAACGATGTAGATGAAGATGACTCTGACGAAGAAGAGGAGGATGATGAAGGTGATGACGATGAAGAAGAAGAGGACAGTGAAGAAGAAGAAGAGATTGTTGCAGTCCCAGAAAAATTATCCAAAAAGCAAAAACAAAAACAGAATCAAAATCAGAATCAGAGTCAAAACCAGCAACAAAATAAAAAAGAAAAAAATAAACTTATGAATGGAAGTGACTCGAAGTCAGAGAAAGAAGACGGAAAGAAGAAAAATAAAGATAAAGATAATAGTAAAACAGAAGCTAAACCTGAACAACAACAAAAAAAGAGGTCAATTGAAGGGGGAGTTCAGGTTGAAGACATCAAAGTAGGAAATGGCGCACCTGCTAAAGCAGGAAAATTCGTTTCTGTTTACTACACCGGTAGACTCAAGAATGGAAAGAAGTTTGATCAGACTTTAGATGGAGAAGGCTTCAAGTTTAGACTAGGAAAAGGAGAAGTTATTAAAGGATGGGATGTTGGTATTGCTGGGATGAAAGTAGGAGGAAAGAGACGACTCGTTATCCCTCCGCATATGGCGTAATTATTTTTTTACTACCTTTTTATTTTAATGTGAATTACAATTTGTTTATATTAAACTATTTCATTTGTTGCAGATACGGTGCCAAGGGTTCTCCTCCTGTTATTCCACCAAACTCGCAACTTACATTTGAAGTTGAACTTAAAAATGTTAACTAATTAGTGTGCCATTCCAAATACTGTATTATAAGCTTTAGATAGGAGTTTTATACTTAAATTTAATATGCAACAATCATCTCAACAGCATTAGATTATGAAAAATACTGATTATAATCATCACAAAAAAAAAACTATTTTTTCACTGTTTCAGTACTTTACTAGTATATCAATAAATATACATGTGTGAAAATCACATAAGCTCATGCATGCAGATTAAATATGTGATGTTCATATATTTATTAAAATTAAATTTTAATAATTATGACTATCTTTGACTATTATTATAAAGAATATTTAATTTACTATGATTTCATTCTTGTTAAAAGCATAAGATTGTCATTATCAAAGTTAATAACTAATAGGATTATGAAAAACTGTTTACTAATAAATTTAACTAAAAATAATTGTTTTTTTTTTTAATTATCCTTTATTCTTGTGAATTTTGTAGTAATAAATCTATTTTTAAAATACATTATTTTGAGTAAAAAATTTGTAAATTCTAAAATTTGTAAAAATAAGTTTGGGAATGAATTGGTGCCTACTTAATTTTATAATTTAAAATACTTTAAAATGTGGATGTTGAACAATTAAAGTGTAAGCGTATCATTAAAATTTGTTATAACATGTCAACACATAAAGTACACAAAACAACAATACGAATTTTGAGCTGATATTAATCAGTTTTCTTTGTTTCTGAGCTATTTGACTTCCATGAGAATGTGCAAACACCATTTTTACACTCCTTCACCAATTCAGGAGCCTCTTTTTTATCATCCTCCTTTCTTCCTCTGTACCAAAATTTCATCAGTATTGGTTGAATCAAAAATCGGAATATTAGCAGAAGGACAGGTACAATTATACAAGGTACACACACCATCTTTGTCTTGACAAATTTTCCTAAGCTTCAAGTATTATCTACAATGAAATGATAAATATACGTAAATAAACTTAGCAAAAGTAATTGCTGCTGTAAAAGCACAACTGTTATATATGCACATTTTTTTCATACTTACGGATTTACGAAAAATTGATTTGGGAAACAAACAAATCCAACATTTTTTTTTATAAACTCATCAATTGTTCGTGTTGATTGTTAAGTCGCGTGAATGTGAGCTTGTTAAAAATTAATTTACGAAATTTTTGATAGGTTACGTTTACACGTCAGATTTGGCAGCACTTGCGCAAAGCACAAATGCGCGCGCAACACGAAAGTCAAACAACCCGAAGGATTGGATGATCCAAAATATTTGAAACTCAAAAATCGATAAACTTAAAACTTACCCAAAAAACTGATCATCGAATGTTCAACCTTCACGTAATGGCAATCTACTTTCGATATATGTTGAAATTCAAATTTTCGTTTTAGATTCTTTTTGAAAACAATGTATGACACGTGCGCAAAAATGATTGGTACTGATAGTTTTATCATTTTAATCAGTTTGCTATAGGATTTAATAATATCAATGAAAAATGAGTTATTGTATTTGATAATTTGTAATCTTTATTTTTTTGCATACAATTTCAATTTCTTTCTATACAAACTTATTCGTGTTGTTTTTGTTTTATTTGTTTTCGCCATCATATCGTGTATTAAAATAAAAGTCGAGTTGCAATCGATGAACCATCTCGTTTTATTATGAATAAATAATACACTTTATCGATCGCGCATCTCTAACGTAAATTTTACATAAATTAATTTGTTTTAATTCTCCGGACACTCGCACAGCCACTTGCTCTTGTACATTTGCTCGCTTTCAAACACTCTCTCAGACCCTCTTCTTCTTTCTCGCTTGTTTAAATTGGAAAATTAATGGATATATTACAATACTTACAATATCTCTCGTTAAATGATATTTTCTGTCATTAATTTTGTTAATTTATTAATATAAAATGACAGGCACTACAGACCAGCAAATACGATTTTTCATTATATTGTTTTTTTTTTTATTATAGGAACTCTCGTCGCAGCATTCGCTTTTAAATAACATATACACCAGTTTTTGTTTTTAAAATTCTTATCTCTGCGCAAAGACATCGAATCCAGCAATGTTCCGCACAAGAGTTCCTCTTGTATTCTTTTAATTCTTTCCATTTTTTTTATTATGTGTTGCTTTTAATTCTCGCGCGTTGTTCATTGTACGCTGATATATTTTTATTCAGCATAAATGCACTTATTTTCAAATGAAAATCGCTGCTACTTAATGTACAAGCGCGTTTGAATATTCCAAAAGAATTTTGCTTTATTCTATTCTTAACTCAAACATTCTTAAATTATACTATTTATTATATTTATAATAATGTTATATCTATAATATTACAGATATAATATTAAAACTCTTAATGACTACTAAAATTATAATACAGCCTGAGATACAATATAACAATTGGTGTAATTTGTAAATTTTAACTTTGCAAATGAATTGTTTCGTCAAACAACAATTATTAATCTAATATGTGCAGAAGGTTTTTTTTAAACGAGATCAACTATCGACAATTTTCATGAAGATTAGAAGTCGCGTTTAATTGTTCTTATTTTATCGAAACAATTTTATATTTATAAGTTTTTTGATATACAATGTGATTTTTATATAATATCAACATATGTGTTTGTATTTTATTTTCGCAAGATCTTTACTATATTTATAGAATTTATTAACAAATTTATTGTATGGACAGGACAAAATTTTAGTAATTAATTACAAAGCTCCAAAAGCTTTTTTAAAGAGTCTGGAAGCTCATTAACCACACTTCAGTTTACTTTTCCGACTCTCATAATTCATTGAACCTGTTTTTGGAATAAGAAGGGAAAGACTCTGACTTTGTGAAAATGAATAAATTGGTATAAAAAATTTTAATGAATACTTTAAATAATTTTACATGCACGTATAAAATAACATGTATTTCAAAGCAACTATTATGACTCAAGCTGAGAGCTTCAAAAAAATGAAAGCATCTCATTTACACTTTATTATCAAATTAAACTATTAACAAACTTAAATAATCATTTTTCTAACAAATACGCATATTTTTTTACAAAGCCATTTTAAATAACTTTTATATGTCTATTTTTCTTTAAAATTACAACAATTGTAACAATTATTGAATAATTTAAGTAAAACACTATTATATTGGCACATCTACAGCACATGACATTGGACTATCTAAAAAATAAAAGATAATTGTAAAGTCAAAGGACGTTAGCTTCTGATTCCAATAGCAGAGATGCAGTATCATCAGCACAATATAAATTTAATCTTAATTTATCATTTTTATGCTCATATTAATTCTGTACAACTAGTTGCATTCAAAATTCATTAATATTTTCTCTTTTTAATATTTATAAGTTTATATTTCTAATTGCACGTTTTGTAAGCAATTCTTTGCTGGATGTGTAATGGAACGTTTGACAAGGCAAAAATAATAACAATTGTACTTAAAAAAAACTTAACACATGCTGCTTCAAATAGTATTAGAGATTTGTGCAGCATATTTTTTAACATATTATAAAAATAGTTTTTTGTTTGCTTATTAAGATTTAATAAGCTTTTTTTATTTGCTTACTATTCTTTGAGAAGTGGAGATAAATGAGTGCAAAAGCTAGATTTCAATTTTGTTTGTTCATTTTGTAGGAAATAAAGTACCGTAACAAAAAGGATATCGAGTCTTGGCAAGTGAAGGAGAATGCTCAGTTGTATCAAAAGCAACATCAAAGCTCTGCCTATAAGTATTTTCAATGTTTTTGCACAACAGCATTTAAAACACTGCTCATACAAACTTTGGAAGAATTAGCCCGTTGTGTTGATTCGTCTTTTACCTAGGACGAAACGTGACTCTTGTAAGCTATTTTTCATTATTCTCCAAAGCAATACATTTTCTAGTAACAATATTTCCTCGGCCGTGAGCCAATAAAATAGCAGACAAGCATCACAAATTAATTTACACGAAAATTAAAAATAAGCGAACTAAAAAATTTTCGGACACCTTGTCCAATCCTGCTTATTTTTGCAATCCCAATATTCACCAGTGTACATGTGACACAGACTATTCGTGAAGGGATCTTCTTGTTTTTTGAACCACACTGGCTCATATGGCGTGTATGGCAATCCTAAAATGGAAAATAATTCTTTTTTAAGAAAATCTTAATAATTTCAATAATTTTATAAAAACTTTATCGTTTCTTCATTTGTCTATGCAACTAAAATTGTTTTATGTGACTTTATATTATAATTTTTCGTTTCAAAATAAAAAGAAAACCTATGTATTTACCTTGTCCAGCAGCTTTTTCAGCATCGGCTTCCCTTGCTCGTCTCTCTGTTCGTTGTTTTTCTTCCAAGCGAATTTTTTCCGCATTTGCTTCTACCCACATTCCGTTCTCCATTAACCGTTGATCTGGTCGTAAACGTGAGTCTGTTGGTGCTGTACCTTCTTCTGGTTCATTAAGCTGACAGGCTAGTTCCGTAAAGTTATAGTACTTTTCACAGTCTTCTCTGTAATTAGAGCGATAACAAACCATTAGAACAGTAATTCTTTTCTAAAATCAGTTGATATTACACAGTATTTCAGATTTTTGTGAATAAAAGACACAGGAAAGATGAAAAAAAAAACTGAAAAAAGAAAATTTCTAACGCTATCAACTTTTATCGTTTTCATTGACTACGAATTATTTGTTTATGATACAAGTAGATAACCTTCTCAAGGTAATCGAAATAATCAATCGCGAAGTATCGGTGTTACTTAAAGTAGGCAAACACAATCGATTGCCACGATTATAGTCCAGTTAGATTCTTTGCGCCAGATATCGATTGTACAATAAAAAAAGAACTGTTATCCAGACGAATTTCTAGCTAAGGCCAATATCGAGATTAGGATGAGTCAGGAAGAGTAACGAACTTACGCGGGCATACGTCGCTTCCAGGCGCAGACGTAGGGCCCGGTCTTGTAGACCGGATTGTCGGGCGTGCCAGAGGTGCTGAGTACCGGTGCGATCTCGACCTTGGCGTCCCATGTGCCCTGGACGACCCACTTGACCTCCTTATTCGCGTCCATAACGACGCCCTTGACCTTGCGCTGACTGTCGCGGGCGAAGTAGGAGTAGGGCACGTATTTGAGATGGCACTTGATTCCCTGCTTGTGGTCGATTATGTCGGTGTCGCCGGACTGGTCGACCCAGAGCTTGCCGACGACGATGTTGTGGACGGTCGTGGTGACCTTGTGCCAGGTGTAATGATGATTGCAGTCGTTGAACTCGAGGTGCACGGTGCCGAGCGGAAAGACCTGGAGGTACTTGCCCCGGAACTTGGAGGCCATGGTGAACTCCTGCCAGCAGCGCCAGGCCTTGCCCTCGCAGAACTGCGCCGACATCGGCGGATGATGGGAGACCTGCTCGGAGATGGCCCGCCAGCCGAGGTCGTCGCTCCTGTCGCACTCGAACGTCTCGCCGAGCAGTGGATTGAAGGGCTTGCCGGTGCGCGCGGCCGTCGTCGAGTAGCTCGAGATCGAGAACGCCGCGACGTAGGCCATCTGCTCGCAGTGGTCGCTGCACTCCGCCGCCCTGTGTGTACATCATAATAAGCACGCCGATTTAGCATTTCACCAATGCGCCACGCTATGCGCTCGGATCGTCAAGGTAAAAGGCAAGAGGGCACTGACCGATCGAGGATCTCCGCGTACTCGTAGTCCTCGGTCAGCCGCTGGAGCATGCTCAGTGGCTCGGAAAAGTTGACGGGCATCGGTATCTTGGACAGATCCTTGCCGATGCAGTTTTTCATTATGCTCCAGAGGTTGAGCGGGTAGTTGGGCTTGTCCGGCACTCTGGTCCTGCGTTTCCGCTTGGTCCCGTTGCCGGTCGGCAGGCTCGAGAAGCCGCTGCTGACATTGTTCCAGGCCGCCTGTCGATCAACAAACCAAAAAAATCAACACACACAGAATTACGTAATTGAAGTGCAAAAGACAGCCGGAGTGAATAACAGTGAAGCTCCTCTATCCCCGAGCGTAAACATCGCGCGTACGATGATTTATACATAAATCCCGATCGCACCTTATCCGAGGGCTTGCGCTCCAAGGGCACTACGCTGCTGTTCTTCATGTGGGAGAGAAGTAGAAAAAAAAGTGGAGGAGAAGGAGGAGGAGGGCAGTGTGAATCGAGACGCCTGGGAAGCCGATAGATAGCCGCGTGTAATCGCAGCGGCGTTTCAGGCCGGACTGGAAGCGAGAGAGAAGGAAGTTGCGCGCGAGCGCGCTCTAGCCCCCGTCTGTATACTTCGTGATATGGGATCCGATCAGCCGGCAACGATTAAGAGTAGGGGCTGGCCGGTCTTCTCCTCCTCCTCCTCGTTGTCGTTCGTATAGATATTAATAATGGAATTGCCGAAGAGCGCGCGATACAATGTGCGACAGACGTAACTCGACGCTATGCCGCGAGTCCATTTGCGTCTCCCAACAGCCACGACGAAGAGGACTGCATTGCTTTTGTGACAATATCAATTGTTTATCGATAACGAGAGTGTAGAAGTAAAATGAAAAGAGAGGGAGACTCACGCTACTGCAGCCGGGCTTGTTGTCGGTCATAATGAGGTAGGCGGTGTTGGACGAGAGCGCGTTGATGGGATCGCCCTCGGAGCTCGAGCCATCGTCGCTGCCCTGGGAATTGTTGCTCTCGCCGGGCTCGATCGAGCTCACCCCACCGCCGACGTCTAGGGTGAACGTGTCCGTCTCCTGGGCGTCGTAGAACTCGATGTCATCGTCGTCCTCGCTCGGCGACCTGTTGCCCACCGAATCTGCAAGCAGACGCCAACAAAAGGGGGGGGGGGAGGTTAGAGACTGAGTGACTTTTTTCTTTTGGCAGGCGAGATAAGAGCGAGTATACAAAAGCTATGGGGATCGAAGTAAAGCGCGATTCATCCGCCGAATTTTATCGAGAGCATTGTCGTCGGCGATCGAGCAAGCTTACATAAGGTCCGCCCGTTTAAGAGATATGCGGCAACAGTGCCAAAAAATGATAAATACCTCGGGTTTATGCTCGTGTATTTCTGGTATTGCAGGGGGAGGGGGGATAAAAGAAACTTTGCCGTACGTGTCGATTATAAAAATTTAATCGCGCTGTTTAACGGACCTTTAACATAATATCGTTTGCTGTACGCGCAAGCTCGTTAGACGATAGTTGCGTCATGTAAAAAAAAAAGAGTCAGTTGAAATTTCCTTAAAAAGAAACGCAGCAAAGAGAGCCGTGCGCGTTCGCACTTCGAGCTAAAGCTCTACGAGGCGCGCTTCTGTATGTACAAGGAAAATCTTGGCGGTTCAAGGAGAGCAAGAGCGCCGAGTCAGAAGGAAAAAGAAGAGCAAGAGAGAGAGAGAGATAACTTTTTATAATTACATTTTTCAGATAGCCCGAATGCGCATTCCCCCCTCGACTGTACAGAGCTATGCTGCAGCGCTTTCAAATATTAGATAACACTCTCTCTCTCCCGCTATACATATATGCAACTGATAAATCACGCTTTTTCTGGCATTACGAAACGACACTTTTTTTTTATCCTTATGCTCGGATCTCCGTCGAACGGCACGCACTTTAAATCGTCCCGCGGCTCTTCAACGCTGCCGAGAATATCCAGGCGGCTCGTCGGGCAATTGCGCAACTCGCAAGGAAATCAACACCCATAAGGGAATGCAAGCTTGGCAGAGCGTAGGGAGGAAAAAGCGAGCCAGTCTGTGGCGAATGAAAAAAAAAACAAAGTGGTCAGTACGCACACAAGAATATCGGAGTATAAACTCGTCCGAGTCGTAAGGAAGGCGGAGACGACTACTACGTCGGAATCGCGATGTCGCGTAATAATTAGAACGTTATTCCACTGTCGTCGACTGAGAGAGAATAAGAGAGGGCGAGACGGCTTGGACCATGTCCTCGCGCTTAATTATAGACGGTCAAGTGTAACGCTCAGAAAACTGGCAATGAAAAGCCCCCGCGCGAACAGGCCAATTTAAAGGAGAGGGGTACATTAGGAGGGAGAAAAGCCGTGCGATTCCCCACCTGCGAGCGGCTAAAACTGACGCAGCCACTTCCTCGTTCGAGCGAGCTAAGCACTTTTTGTATATCGAGCACATCGACTGCCCGCCTCTCGTTTTTCTTTTTCTTCTTTTTTTTTTTTATTGCCACGGATTTCACGCTCGCTCTGCGCGGCTGTCTCGCGGCTCGCTCTGACGCGCGTAAATATTTATGACGAGACTGCCGTAAGGCGAAAATTTAGACCGCAGAGAGAGAGAGAAAGAGAGAGAGAGAGAGAGAGAGAGAGAGAGAGAGAGAGAGAGACAGCGGGCCTATACGCGTGAAATGAATTATTATTCGGGAGGAGTTTCCGTGCGATGATTATACTCGCGCTCGTGCGCTTGGCCATCGTAACCGAGACTCTACTTTTATGTGTGCCTGCTAGATTAATTATTCCAAATGCACGGCGCTCTAAATAAATCAGGTGGAATTTTTCCATAGGGCGACGTCGTCGGCGGCGATTAGGGCGCGGATAAGATTGACAAAGTGCGTCCGACGAAAAAAAAGAAGAGAAAAAAATAAAACGGACTGGTGAATTATCGCGGCGGAAAAAGGATCGATGAATCCTCTCGGTCGGTATGCGCTTACTTTCGAAGAGCCGTTTAGCAAGCGTATGCGCCACCTGAAATCCCGAAAATTTTAATAAGACCAGCCATTCTGGGCGGGGGGGAGGAGCACAAGCAGCAGAATATGCAAAGTAGGCGCGCTGAATCGACGGATATTTTCGAGCTTTGCATTATATATAAAGTTCACGCGGCGCACGAGCGATCGAAGAATCACGAGGCCTGTTTTACTCTGTTCTTTTTTTTCTTTTTGTTTTTTTCTTTTTATTATTGTGAAATTTTCAGTGCGTCTCCCACTTGGCAGCGGCGTCGCGGAGAGGTGGCTTGCACCGACACCTCTGTTAAAGGCCCCCTCCCAAGGTCGCGCTTGGTAGCCGATCGAACCGCGTCATCGGCGTGTCCTGTAAGCCTACTGGGTTGGGCTTCGAAATTCCAGCCGCGAGCTCTCTTTTACTCGCTTCGGCATACACAGCCTATACAGTGCGCGCACGCGATGCCCTCCCTTTTCCCCTGCCTCCCCGCAGCTCGCGATCGACACGCGAGGCTCTTTTCGCTCGAGTCCCTTCGGCTAGACTCGGCCGCGCTAAGCCTTTGCCTCTCTCTCGAGAGAGACTGTGTCGGAGGGCTCCCCCTAATTAATCCAACGCGGAGTCGCCACAGCGAGCCAACCCCCGACTGTGGAAGAAGGTTAATGCGCGAGGGTGGGTGGGTGCTGGGCAAAAACACACACCGAGAGTCTACTCTCGGAACGGGGCCAAACGAGCCTCGTAATGTCGTTTATTTCTCTTCTCGTTTCCTTTTACTTCTTCTTCTGCTGCTGCTGCTGCTGCTTGTTGTGTTGCCACACTGCTTTGCTCGCTCTCTCTCTGTCTTTTATTTCCACGCTTGACAATCGCTTTCCTGCTTATCTCGGGCCTCGTCACGGGCCGTAGATACGACAAAATTCAGATATACCCGCGCTCAGAGGATTGATATAGCGAGGTGGACGACCTAGTTACCTTATTCTCCGTAACGACGCGCAGCGCACCTTGACACTTTGCTTAATTAAAGAGCCGGAGGAATAAAAATACGAGAGAGAGAGAGAGAGAGAGAGAGAGAGAGAGAGAGAGAGAAAAAGAAGGCAAAGCCGAGCGAAATAAGGAATACGAGAATCGGTCAAGACGCTCTCGATACGCGATCGCGTCGACGTTAAATTTTCGATAGGTCACAGTTGTATATGTACTGGGTAAAACTGTTTTGGAATAAAATGATAAAATGACGAAATGGATGACGGAAGCTCGAAGGAGCGAGGATATGGTTATTTTTCAATTCAACGGGTAAGTCACGCTCGGTTGGAGAACGATGAAAAAAGACAGCTATCGACTCCGCAAAAAGAGTAAAGCGAGAAGGAGACGGGGGGAGTGAGAAAAAACTCACGAGCGGGTCTGTGAACGGGTGGACCAGGCGGTGGCAGTGCCTGTTGGGCCGCCTCCTCGAGGTGCGAGTGCTGCCGGGCGAGCTGCTCGAACATCTTCTCGAAGCGGACCTTCTGGTCGCGCTCGTGCTGCAGCATCTTCTTCCACTTGGGCTCCTGCGACTGGGCCAGCTGTAGATACTCGTCGCTCGACTGTAAAAGACGATTGGATCGTTATATTTTGAGGGTGATTCCGATGGGGGGGGGGCTGGGGGGGAGGTATAGGCGTGTTACCTTGATCATGGCGTTGGCGGCGATCCTAAACTGCGTGGCCTTCTCGTTGACGGCTTTGCACTTGGTGGCGAGGTCCGGGCTGAGGTTCTCGAGGGCCTCGAGATCGGTGAGCGAGCGCTGGAGCATGGCGCCGCGCTTGGTCAGCATGTCGTTCCACTTCTGCATCGTCTCGAGCTTCTCCTGGAGCTCCTTGTTGGTCGCCGACGCGGCGTCTGGCTTCTGGCCGTCGGCCGCCTGGTAGGCCTCCTCGTCGTCCTCTGCGAGTACAACAGATCGCGGGTGATTAGCCGAGCCGGCCGAGGAATCCAGGTCGTCGATTAGACCGGACTCGGCCGAGCCGGCTGGACACCAACCGGACTCCATCGCCTGGATGGCCTTGGCCTTGGCGAGCTCGAGGGCCGTCACCCATTCCTGCCGCTCCACCTCCGTCGCGGCCTTTATGTGGAAGGTCTGGGTGCCGCCGTTGCTCACCACGAACGTGCACGCGTCGACCGTGTGGATGAGGGCGCCGTGCAGCGATATCGTCCCCCGGCACGTGTGCGACATTTCGCTCGGGTTCCTAGTACAACAAGCGGGTCAACCGGACGAGCCGACTTTCACTGGCTGTGCTTTCCTTTATGGCATTCTTTTTTTTTTTTTATTTATTTTTTTTTTCAAGGCCTCCACCACCTTTTACTTTTACATCCCTTAGCCAACTTATATATAGAGAGATACGTTATACCAGCAAAGCACACATATAAAAGACTTTACGTTTTTTTCGTTCTATTTTCATTTTTTTTTAATCGTATGTTATACATTGGTTAAATTGCGCGTGAATTCGTATGTTGAAAATTAGTATACTTTGTATATTGCTTGTATGCAAGGCACAATGATTAGCATCCTTTGACAACACCAATGACAGTATTATTGTAGCTTTAGTGACATCATTGCTATTCTTCGATCGTCTATAGCTTTAGTTAACGAGAAATTACTTTTTTTTTCCGGCTAAGATAATGGCAAACTATTACAGCAGTCTTTAATTCCTAAGAGGCGGTTTCCAATCAAATTAATAGTGAGTAAACTGACAAGATTAAATTTTTGTTGTACTTTTTAATTAAAAATTTCAGTACTCTACATTAATGTTAATTTATTGAAACAAATTCAAATGTAAGCTACTTTACGTATTTGCATGAAAAAAAAACGATTGTAAATAATCTCGATAAACAGTTTTAATTGTTTTTAATTATCAATAAAAGCATTAATAAAATTTGAATAATTTAAAACTACTGGTAAGGTATTTCTGCATATTAAAAAAAAAATTGTAATATCCAGTCAAAGTATAATGGTACACAATCTTTTATTAATTACGTCTACTCAATTGGTCTGATCTAGACAATACATTGTTCAACAATTTATCTTACGGTATATTATGCAACTACATGACTAAAGAAATTAATGCAGGTGCAAAGTGGTATTGTTCAAAACGCGGTATACCATTTGTTTTCTTTTTCCAGACAACAACACGTCACAAATAAAATAGACCATAACTTACAGAAAGAACAGGAATGACACATAATTGGTACTAGAAATTAAGAAGAGAAAAAAAAATAACATAGGATAAAAGGACATAACAATGCTTCACCTTTTCACAGTGTTAACGAAATTATAAGAAGTCATTAATTAAGACAAATTAACAGATTAGAAAAGATAATATCAAAATTACCGAGGGATCGTGATTTCCGAGTCGGCAAATTAAGAAGTACTAGAATTGAACAATTTTTTTTTTGTTTTGTCTTTTGACTCTTCATGCATTAGAAAAACAACATAAACACATTGACATTCATTGTTATACGATAAAAAATACATCGAATTCTAGTAGTCCTTCAATATTGAGTACTCAGAAATTCGTATCTCTTGAAAATTAACACAAGAAAATAATGGCCACATTAGTAACAGTGATGTACGTAAACAATTGGTCAAATAATGAAATGATAATTCTAGAAAATCCGTTGAATATAAGTAACTGTTAAGAAAAAAAATATGCATTTGTAGAAAAATAAAGGATAGTTATAGGGTAATCGGCTTTTCAGAATTTGTTATTTTTTTTTTGGTTTTTTTTTAATTACTTACTCGGAGGCTCTGCCAGCCCTCCGCTTGCGTCGCGTCGATATCTTTGGCCCCCCTGATGGATCATCCCTAAACAGTTCACAAAAATAATACAGACCCTTGGTCATTCTGAGTCAATCTTTGATGTTTCTTTTGACAATTATTATATTCTATCATTCGTTCTTTCTTTCGTTCTTACTTGTATTTTTGTCAGTGAATATACTAGATATATAATGTGGGAGTTTTTTTTCAGGTGAGCTGTAGTATATTGAGTTGTTCATGATATTTGGTCTGGCTTTAAGCAGACTTTGTGTTCTTTTTTTCCGTTATTTTTTTTTTATGTTCGATCGATAAGATGTGATAGTGAAACGATATGATGATAACTAGTTTTGGATAATGTGCAGTAATAGAACGATAATTGACACAGAATGATTAAAAGTTCATTTGAAGTAATATAAATAATCGAATTGAATTTAACAGACTAGATCTGTATCAATTGACTATTCACACATGCTATCCAGTCCCAGTGATGATAGTATGTAAAAATTATGATCGTAGCGCGAGTAAAAATAACTTTATTCAAATAAACATAATCAGAGAAGTGCTTTTACATAACTGGCAGAGCACACCTTGTACTTTGACTATATGGTGATTTATATCGAGTAACGTAAAAAAAATATAGATTTGACGGATGCACTTTGATACGTATGCACATTAAGATAAAAAATTATATATTTCCAACAGATGGCCAACAGTATGAAACGCGCGGTACATAGCCAAATAGCGAGAATAATGAGTGATTGACAAAATCACTTGTGCGCTGTGCAAAAATTCGAGTCGACGAGATATCGATGGTAAAAATCAGGTGCCTTCGTTCAACAAATAAACAAGTAGCAAATCATTAAACTGAAAGTCAAAGAAAAAGAAAAACGTGAAATGAGTGAAAAGGTGGAAGATATGAAAATAAAAGAAAAAGGTTGCTTCAACAAAAGTGGAAGCGAAAAAACGTGAGCATATAGTATCATGCATATAGCGAAGTATCATTTGATTGTGAGAAGCTTGTTTATTGTCCTTTTATTTTTTTTAACACCTTGTATTTTATGAATTTAGATTTCTCTGTGCATTTTATGTGTATTTGCTTACTTAAGTTCTGTAAATACCGATTTTTTTTTAAAACAATTACAATATTTAGAAATAACTTGATTTACTAGTACCGAAGTGAATGGTTAATTTTATTTAGAATGGCTATAATTAATACAAAAATATACATCAGATTTTTATTTGTGTAATTATAGCTCAGTATTACTAAATCAAATCTAAAAATTTTTAAGACTGATATTTTTAACTTTTATAATCCTAAATTAGCTATTATTTACATGCAATTACTCTAAAATAGCAAGGTAATATAAATTAGCATTGAAATAAAAATTTTGATTTCATGTAATATTGATATAATAGAATTATAGATCTTGCCTAATAGTTGGGTCTACAACTACAAGATTTTGGTTACTTTATATTGGTACTAATTATTGTTTATAAATGTCTTAATGATTTGTCATAATATATTTGTTTTAATCTTAATAGGTAAAACACTTTTTATCTAATTTTATATAATAAGTTTCAACAATAAATATAACATTTAAATTTAAAAAAATAATAAATAGTTTTCTGAATTTAAGCATGTCATTGTTACTCATTATTTATTTATCAATGTAGTGAAAATTTAAATTCTGGATTATGATTACATCATAAAAAAAGTTAACTTTATATTTTATATGTATATTAGAAAGAATGTATATGTAATCAAGGCATTATGAAAAAGTAATATGAATAAATTTTTCTTCATTTTAATAACATGAAATTTAAGAATAAAATTTTAGTTAATGTTTTTGTATTATTTTTATCTGTATATTACTGATGACTATAAAGTAATAATGGGCTGTATGATAATAGAATGATAACAAAAATATATTTGTTTATTATGTTACACAACCTCTAGACCAAATCCAATCTAGAACCATGCATGAATGGACCAGCTGTTAATTAAACTGTCACTCAATTCAGAGATTGATAGAAAAGGTGTTATTTACATGAATATAGATTTGAGCATATGCTTTACATAATTTCAATGTTCTATCAAAATCAAATTATTAAAATCAGTTGTTTACATAGCTCAAATCTGTAGCTTAAAATGAGACAAGGTAACATTGGAATACTTTGTTTGAGTGCATTTCTGGTAGAAAAATTGCTAATTTTTCTATTTGAAAGTGATTTATAGACATACACAGTTAAGTCATCTTTGTATTATAATAAAATTTATTTGAATAAATTCTTTGTTTTTTTTCAAAACAAATTCTTTCAACTTGCCATTTTTTTCTTAATTACTGATTATTCACAGCTAATAATAAAACAATATTACACGGTGACTCATATTGCAGTGGAAATGATACATTCCTAACCCCAGCAATCTGTGTGAAATTGCATTGGATTTGTATGACAAGAAATTTCAAAATACATCTCAAAGAAACTTTTCCAAAGTCTCAAGGACCATGTCGTAAGTTTTGTAGCACTCAATAATATTGTAATATTGCTGTAATATTTTGCTCAAAAAGTTCATTAAAATCAATTCTGCACAGTTTCTTAATTAGTTTAGTGACTTTGCAGTATGTTGCAAATTTTAAGTAATTATCAAATCAAAAAAAGTTTCAGACTGCAAGATAGTATGCTAAAGAATAAGCTTTTATATTGTTTTGTTTTACGACAAGAAGTACCGATAAATAAAAACAAATCTTATTAAATATTCACAGGATCCACGTAACACTGTCCACATTAAACTCTAAAATAAATTTTCATGCTGGACATACAATACTTCTAAAGTACAAATAATTATCTGCAGGTCAGAGAGTCGTACAAGATGGAAGATTTGATTAAGTTTATCATTGGCCTTAGCATTACCTGACAAACCCAACAGAACAATCCATTGACAGAGTCAACGTAAACACATAGCGAGGCATCGGTCAGCGCTTTCAAACTTACAAGCTAGCTCTAGCCCACTGCATTACAGCAAAATTGCACTATCATCGAGTGACAGGAAGAAAGAGAAGAGAAAGAGAGAGTGTGAGAAGAAGAGAGAGAGAGAGAAAGAGAAAGGAAAGAAAACGGATATGCACCGCAAGACGAGAGAGGAAGAGCAGAGAGCAGCCATCTCTCTCGCGTAGGCGCGATGAAAAAAAAAAAGGAAAAAAAGTAACGGCTCTTGTTCGGTCGGTTTGCGTGTGACAGCGACACGTGCCGAGGATAAGAGGGCTGCTCAAGAGTCTCGCGTACCTGTAATAGGAGAGCATGCCATTTTGGAGGACGAACCATCGTCGCTGATAGCCCTTAAGATAGTTGGTCCACTTAAACAGCCAGCCCGTCTTGTTACCGTGCTGGGGCGGCTTGGACTCGGCTGTGGCCGCCATCCTCGGAGCAGGCTTGGCCCGCCTCCTGGCGACGCGAGGGGGGTCGCCGAGCGCTGCGGCGCAACCTCGCCTAGGCGCGCCTGACTCGCGGTTGATACCACGTACTCCTCCTCCTCCTCGCCGGCTGCTCCCGCCTCTCTCTGTGTATTGCTTTTGCTGCAACTGCAACTACTGCTCCTGTTACTACTGGCCCTGCACCGCTTCTAACACTTGTATTCTCCGTGTTGACGCGCAGAGAGAGAGACTTATGCGTTCGGTCGTCGTCTGCTGCGGCAAGGTCTCCTGCTGCTGCGGCGCCCTGGGCTGGCGATCGGGCTGCTGAGGCGCGACTGCTGCTGCTGCTGCTGCTGCCGCAGCTGGCGCAGGTGGATGATAGATGCTGCTGCCTCTGTTGCTACTGTTATTGGGGCTGGGGCCGGTGCTGGTGTACGCGGTACTGCTGCTGCTGCTGCTGCCTCGGGGGCCGTGGATTAATCTTCCACGTAGACATTAGCGGCCGTATCGCACTCCTCGCAGCGGCCGACCACCATTTTACGGCCGTGTGGCGCGTCGTCGCGCGTGTTCGTGACTCTCTTTCTCTCTCTCTCTCTCGCGCTGCGCGCGTGTGTGCGCGCCTCGTCCGTGTGCGGTGCACGCGGTGGCCCTCTCTCGCTCCGTCTTCGTCGCACAGCCGCGCTTACCAGGAGCCGTCTGCTTTCTCGCTCCGACACCGCGATGATCGCCTCCTTCTCCTCTTCCTCGTTGGCTCTCCCCCCTAGCTCCGTACACGACGACGGCTCGCTTCCGAGTACACCTGCACCCTCTTCGCCTTGCGACTGGAACTAGGTGCAAATAACGCGCATCCCCTGGCCCCGCGCGACGACGACGTTCTTATTGCACACACTCGACACTAGCCTCTCCCCCCGCGGCCCGCTCCTCTCTATTATGCCGTCCGCACCACCCGCACTCGGTAATATTTATTATGCTCCGTTCTCCTCTGTGCTGCATTAGCGCTCGTCCGATTCTGCGCCTTTACTTGCGCCGCTGCTCTGTTGTGTCGCGTTCTGCTCCAATACTCCGCCGCGAATCCTACGTTAATAATACACACTCGATCACTCGCGCTGCGCGCGTAGGCGGAGAGAGACTGCTGATTATGGAGAAACCCCGACGATATTGGAGTTTTACGTTTTTTTTTTCTTTCAAAATTTAGCTAAGAACTGCAAAAATCTAATAATAGGAGATTTCGCTTACAGCGGGATTCCCGTGCTGTTTTTTTTTCTTTTCGTTTTTTTAATCGACTATACGTGTGTTGTTGGTCGAAACAGGTGTTCGATTAGCTTTTGTTTTCATATCTTCGGCGTATACGCAGCGTATATTTTTGTTTACCGCACGTAATATTCGAGGGAGAATTTTAATCGCTTTCAGTTTAGATACTTGGCAAATACACAACGACTTTGAAAGCTAAAAATAAAGTCGTATTCGAAATACATACTTACGTATTTATGCGTTTGAACCGCCGAAATCTGTTAAAAAAAAACATGCGGTTTGAAAGAAAATTGATTGAAGGTGAAAACAAGTCGAAGAATAGGATACTCGCGAAAATACGGACGAATAGGCGAGATAACTTTTTTTTTTTAAATAAAATACGTTTAGAAATAGTTTAAAGTACTTTAAGTAGACTTTTTATTGATTTTCTACATTCGTTTTAATAAACTGTTTAACAGCTTATTTAAAATCGCTAAAAAAAATTTGGATTTTTTGCAAATTTTCAAGCGGCAGTGTACTTGTCAACATTTGTAATAAAATAGATATTTGTCTTTGCCGCGATAGAAATTTGAATCGTTTAATAAATAAAAAAAAAAAATAGCACAACCTTGATTGAATAAACCAATTCACGCAAAAATATATCATTGTGAACTTTTTCAACAATAAATACTGCTTAACTAAACTAGAAAAATAATTTTCTTTGTTTTTTTTTTTACAAAATCAAGCGGGATTTGACGGTAAACCCATAGACCAGGCATCTATAAGTTTTTTGTCTTGAGGACCAGCTCCTAAGCTTGTCATAAGATTTGTTAAATCCGCTCTGTGAATTTGACCGTGAGTAGCGTGAATGACTTTTGCAATGCTATAAATAAATATGAGTTATTTTTTAGTACAAATTACAAGATTAATGAAAATAATAAATTAAAAGGAACGTACTTTGTCCATTCCTCTTGTAAATTAGAGAAATGTGATTTTAAAAGAGAGTCATTTAGTTTTTTATTGTCGAGAGCTTTTTCCAACTTAATTAAAAGCGTCGGAAGTTTAACTGGCAGTACTCCTGTCCATCTAATCACATGAGATCTCGTGTTTTCTGTCCTATGATCTGCAGGTATAATGTCAAGCCTGCAGATTTTGGCACAAGGCAAAGGCACTGCAACTGATGTATCTACACCTGCAAAAACAAAAATATTAATATTTAAAATATTTTTTTTTTTACATAATATTGGAAAATCGAAATAACATTTCGCGATAACTTACTTATAAAATTACACGTATTAGAATCTATATACTTTTTCGCGCGAGTTTTTATCCTTCTACATGCTCTTGGTACAAGAGAACACAATGCATACAAAGATTCCAGTGTTTCTTGAGATGAACCTCTCACAAGAACTTGTATACCTACTAGGGCAGCGTATAAAATTTGACGAAATTGATCCCGTCCAAGCGCATGTTTTAAGTTTCTTAAGATTGACATGGGATTTAAATTGCAAATATCTTTGAAATCTGGGATTCTAATATCCACATTCAAATCCACAGGATATTTAGCATTGACCAAGGTGAAATTCTCATCCATTTCTTTTGAACAATATTTAAAAATTAGATGTACAGCTACTAAAATTTTATAAATAATTAAAAGGTTTTTTTATTTACCTAAACAATTTTCTTCATTGAAACTGATATCTTCTCCCAATAAACTTAAGGGCAGAATTTCAGTAAAATGTGTTGCTCCAATACTTAATATCCAAACAAACCACATATGAATTCTAAAAAGAAGTAAAAAAATTTATCTGAGTTTCTAATTATAAATATAATATGGTAAAATAAATATTTACCTGATATACACATATTCCTCATCTGTGATTTCACAAAGTGTTCTAGGTTGATTATTAGCATTTGATTGTGACTCTAATTTGCTGCTGTTATTTAATGTTAAACGAACAACTCTTTGTGGACATTTAGCTTCTTCCGCATTATATTTTCTTTCAGCAAAACTTTGCAATTCTCTAATTATTTCACTCAAGTTTGATACAATAAAAGGCCACATATTCAATAAATATTGCTTGTCCCGCATAAATACAATAAAACTACACCATCTTCTCAGACCTCTAGCCTAGATAAAAAAAAAACATCAGTATAAACATTTATTCATATGTTCTAAAAAGATATTTAAATTTACCTGAGCATCTTTCAAAGGAAAAGTATAACTCAAAACATGTCCACTTGGCTCATCAAAATAACAAATTCCTTCTTTCCCAGGATACTCTTCACAACTCAAACTCCTGTAAATGTTTTGAAAAACTAGAATCCCAAAGATATCAATTTTGACAAAATAAAAGTGTATCCAATTTACCTCATGCAAGCACATTTTAGTTGAAATCCAATATCCTGCATGAGAGACTGCTGAGATGAAATAAAAGAAGTCCTTGTCTCGTGTTCATTACTTAAGAACTTGAGGTAACCCAAGCTGGAGCAACCCTTGCATTCCAGCTGTAGTTCAGAATACAGGGCAATAGCCTCTTTCAGGACCTCCTTTGACCCGTAAAACTTCAACTTCTCATTGTTTTCGTAGTCAAAGTTTTTAAAAGTTTGCGTGGTGAATATGACTCTGGGACCATGGACTTCACAGAAACTGCATAGAGCTATTGCTGCATTCATTTCTGGCCGAAATGGATGATGGCGCCAAGCAATCGCTGAATAGCGGCCCACTCTCGCTTCGCGCTAGTAAAAATCCTTTACTTTGCGACGTTTCTTTGGCGCTCTTAACATCACCTTAAAACGACAAGAAAAAAGAAAACAGGCCAACAATGAGAAACAAACGAAAAGAATGCGGCGAAGTTGTTCGCGTTGAGTGCGTCGTTGTTTCGCAACTGGTGCACTCCGCTAGAACTTTGCCGATGATTTCGCAGTAAAAATCAAACTAAATCGAAAAGGAGAACACTCAATAAGCGTCTAGCGATGGACGCGCGATCGGTGGCCGTTATTATTTCCTAAAGAAAATCGTTGAAAAATAAATAAATAATAAAAAATGACATAACCTCGGGAATAGCGCAGGAAGAGTTAATCGGGAGGAGAGAGTGTGCGCCGACGATCACGCGCGAGATCAAGTGTTTTTGCGAAAAGTTAGGAAACGCATGTGCCGCTGACGCTCTCGTCGTCCGCTTTTAATCTCAAATCTTGCTAATTATTTTTTCATGCTCACTTTCACGTGACAGCAGCAGAGAGAGGCGACGAAAATAAAAGCCCCCCAGTCCGATAACGCGCGACACATGACATTTCGCGGAAAAATCAATTCCTGCACTATCGACTAGCAACATATTTTGCTCTCGCGCTATATATATAGCTGTAATGTAACAGCTGTGTTTACGTGTGTATGCATACATTGTTGTATACACTCGAAAACTACGATTATCAAATTATGTGGTCATTGAGAATTTTACAACTTTTTGTCTTTTTTTTTTTTGATAATTCATGTTTTATCTAACGCGCTTACGCAATGGCGGTTTGTTTTGTTTTCAAATCACGCGCACCCTTTAACAATATGTGACAAATTAATTTTTATGCCACAAGTTTATAAGGGCATGTTTATTATGCGAATTTAAAAGGCATACTTTTCAAATAAACCGTTAAACAGAATAATCCTGCCGTTAAAGCCCCTTTTACGTAATAATTTACGGCTGACGATTCAAAGCCCGCAAATTGAATAACAAAATTTAAAATAAACGCCGGGCCGAACACGGTATTTTCATTTCCGCGTCGGGAAAGGTAAAAGCCTCCGATATCGCGTGTGTGCAAAAGTAAAAGGACCCCGCGCGCGCGATTCTCGCTCCGGTTTGGAGTGTTTGATCAGGGGGGTCCGAGAGTTATACAGGTAACAAGAACACGTCGCGCAAAAAAGTTAGGCCACCTCGGAGCAAGCGCTGTAAAGTGTTATTTTCGTGGACTTGAGAGTCTGTTGGGCCCCTTGGAAGGTATATAAGCAATGATTAGCGCATAATCCCGTGGAAGTATACGCCGGGAAAAGAGAGCCGAAGTGCAAGGCGGAAGTGCAGCAAAAAGAGAGAGAGAGAGAGAAAAAGAAAAGCAAACTAGCCGCGCGCGCTCCGTGCGACTTTTGCCCGCGCGCAGCGCATTATTACACAGAGAGGCAAGTACTACACACTATATACTTTGCTGTACGTATATATATATACAGGTATACGCGCATACAGATAGTGCGGGTGCGTGCGTAGCGACGGCGGCGGTAAGCGGCGAGAGTGGAGCGGGGCGCGCGGGGGGCGGGGGCAGTGTAGTAGGAGAGAGAGCAGCTGATGCGCTCGCAAAGATGGCTGGCCGCTGGCCCGATGCAAACAAATAGAAGCCGCGGAGGCCGAAACGGAGTCGACGAGCGAGCCTCGGCGGGACGAGGGCCGTAGGAGAAGGAGGGCAGCGCGTCCCACCGAGGCGGCCCCCCATCAGCAGCAGCAGCAGCAGCGAGGAAGCCACCAGGAAGCAGCGGCGGCAACGACGTCGAGGTGAGCAAGCAAAGACAAAGTCCTCGGTTGCCCTTACCCCCCCCCCCCTCCCCACCCCTCCCTGGGCACCTGTCCGATGGTCCACCTCTCGCGCAGATCCCCCTTGACCTCTCTCCCTCCCGTCCTCCGCCCCGTCCCTCGCCACGAAGACGACGCTCTCAGGCGCCGCATAGCAGAGAGGCAGCTCTTTTCGGACCCCCCGTGCGCGCTCTCTTCTCGCTGCCGCGCTCTTCGTCGGCACATATCGTATATACGCTGCGACATTCGCGCCGCTCGCGATTTCCTTTTTCGCCCCGCTCTCGTCTGGCGCCTCCTCCTCCCCCTCGGCGTAGATTAGGCTCTCTCGGATCGAGCTCTCTCGTGACACCCGGGACGCGAAGTTTATTCCGCCGGATTTTTTTTTTTTGGGGGGGCTTTCCGCATACAGGCTGCGTTACATGTACAACACACGGTCTACTCGAATTCGCGAGAAATGGAGACCAGGTGCTGGGTGAACGATGTGGCCGTGAGACTAGGCCGCTCAGTCGTGCTCGCTGTTACGCTCGCTCGACTTTGACTCGGCGAGTGTGTATTATAAGTATGCCGAAGACGCGCGGATCATTAATGACGGACCAAAGTGCCAGCGCCTTAGCGCCGAATTAGATAAGAAAATGTAGGTGACACGTCGAGATTTTTCACTTTTTTTTTCCACATCGTTTTTTTTTCTCTTGTTCTCGCTGATCTGCGTCTTGCGCGGTTTTGATAAACTCGTGATGTTTGTTCTTTTGTAGCCGATATTATTATTAGCTTCGTGCTATTTGTGCGAAAAGTTTTAAAAGTTTTAAAAGATATGCCGACACTGCTTTGCTTACCGAAAGTTTCAACGTAGTAATGCATGAAATTTTAATAGCAATAGTTTGCACACAAATTTAATTTAATGAGACATGTTTTACTTTTTGTGTTGCAGATGTTGAAATTTTGTTTGAAATAAGACCAAGGAGGATTCCACAATATCAATGGCTTTTGATCCCAGAAATGTGAAGTATCCTCCATCTATGCATCATCCTCAAAACATGACTCCCTATCCGTACTCCAATCATCATGTTATTCAATCCATGCATCGAATGGATGAAAATAGAAATGAAAATCACTGTGGGAACAAAGAAATGTGCCCACCTTCTTCACATCAGTCGTCTGGCACCCAGACTTCATCAAAAGTTGATGCAGCTACCATGACAGATCCTCTACAGATAGACTTTAGATTGACCTCAGAGTATTTAGCTCGATGCTCAAATACTCTTGGTGGACTGCCATATGTTTGCAAATACGAAGAAAGTAGTAATAATTCATCAGCACACAATTGTCATGATGCTCATCCAAAAATTGAGTATGACTTGGAACCACAACGTATTAATGGTAAACTATTGAATTTAGTTTAGAAACAATTATAGTTGCATAACTTCTAAGCTCATATTCGTTTCAGGGATGCTCATTTATCATTGTCCAGAATGCGCTTACCGCTTCGAGGACCGCGAAACGTTACAGGAGCACCTGGAGGACCACAAGCAGCGGCCGCACGTCTGCGACATCTGCGGAGCAAGTCTGAAGCGCAAAGAGCACCTCGACCGACATAAACAGGGCCACAATAAGGACCGACCTTATCAGTGTAACACATGCTGTAAGGCCTTCAAGCGCAACGAGCACCTAGCTCGTCACATGGTTACTCACTCGGGCAGTAAAAATCAGGTGTGTACAGAGTGCGGAAAGGCATTCTACAGAAAGGATCATTTGAAAAAGCATCTGCAAAGCCACGGCAATGGCTCGGCCAGCAAGAGCAAGAATCCGAGTGGTTCCCAAGTTGGTTTGCAGACGGCCGGCGGCCAAAATAATCACAGTCACGAGGAGGGGTTAAGCACCTTCGCCATGATGATGAGGCAGGCTGGACCTCCTCCCTTTTCTATTCTGAGAACTTAAGACAAGCGACACTCGGCGGCAAGTCAAACGCGTCAGTAGACGGCTTTCGATACTTCTACATTTGGCTTTCTTAGCTGCTTGAAAATTTCGTTGTTCATCAGATATAGTGCTTGCAAAAGAATAAAAAACTTATCAACTTTTTCCTCGCGAACGACGGTTTTGTTAAAATTATTATGTTGGAATTGTGATAAAATCAATTGTAGAAGTTATTTGCATACAATTATTTAATAGAAGTACTTGATAATATGAATTTATCCAAGTATCTTCCAATAAAGACGGGAGAATTGTATAATTAAGCTTGATAACTTGTAAAGTATCGAAAACTGACTACAACTATCATTTGAAAATTTGTATATTCATTGCGTATTAAGTTTATTGCAGTCAAAATAGTATCATTATTTGTTTTTATATATTTTTACGTGATAATTACTTTGGAATATAAATTCGCATTTGTAGTTTACTATTTATTGTTTTAAGGCATTTTTACATGTTATTAAGTTTAGCAACTTTTTTTTAAGTCAAAGTTAATGAAGATCCTATTAAGAAAATTTTTCATTGCATCTGAATAAATTTGTCAGACTCTAATCAATACATAAAAAAAAATATTAGATTTAAGTACAGTAAGCAATTACAAATAGGACTTGAGAAAATTTATTCAGATTCAATTGAACAATATATATTAAGACAGTACTTACATTATTGCGAAAAAATACCTTCCGATTGTTGCATAGCTTATAAGTAGGAACTTAATAAGTGAGAAGTGAATAAGGGAAAGAAATAAAGGTATGTTCGTATTGTTCCAACATGATCCTGTGTGCGACTTTCCTTATCGTTTATGAAGCAGTTTAACGCTATGTCGCAAAACAAAGTTGGAAAATTGAATACGAATGATTTATGTTTAACATACGAATTGCAAAATGTTAATCGAATGTGTACGTGCTACGATCCGCACACGGAATAAGTGCTTTATTTATGAATGAATGAGCCATAGTGATAATTGATAATAGTCGTACGTGTTGATTGAACAATCCGGTTTTTAATAATATTACAAAAAAAAGAGTTGTTAAAGCGATTGTGCGAATTTTTTCATTATTGTGAAGTGATCAATCCATATGTTGCCTTGGTTAATCAAATAAGTTTAAAGTTTATAAATGGAGCAGCAAAATGCTTGAGCTTTGCGAAGAAAGCGAGGGCAGTTGAATGAAATTTTGCTCGTTAAACCGAGAGAATCCGTGATTACTCCGATTTATTAATAAAATTATTATATAAAAAAAAATAACAATGTTGATTTGAACATTTTATAAACCTTCTCCTGTTTGTATTTTTGTAATTAATAATTTATACACATTTGCATTAATTTTCAATCAAAATAAAAGACTTGATAAAAATAATGTTCTACTTTCTTAACGCCTATACATAGTGTTTTTCTAATGTTGAAACTTTGAAATTAGGATCATGGTAGTCTAAATAAAGAAAAAGATAAATTTCAAGTTTTCTCACGATTTTTATTTATATATAGATATATATATTATGTATAGGGTATTACATAAAGCAGCACTGGAGGGTGGTTGGGGGGGAGGAAGGGGTGGGGGAGTCGTCTTGAAAAACCGTTTACAAACTTAACGTTCCTATTCCACGCAGCCTAATAATTTTCACACCCGCAACTTTCGTCATTTTTCGCTCTCCTCTAAATTTACTTCTTATTTTACACATTAGCTTTTATTTTTTTTTTTTTATCTCTTCGACATGAACGACGTCTCGCAGCATCTGCCGTATTTCACCTCGACGTTGCCTAATTTTCTCGATGCTCTAGCGGCGAGTACCTACGGTAAAAAATAAAATACCGAGAGCACGACTGCAACGTTCGTTCGATGCGCCTTTCACTTTTTCTCTTTCTCTCTCTCACTCTCTGAAAATCTGTCAGGAAAAATCGACACTGCCGCCGCAGACAACGCGAAGAGCAATTTTTAGGGTCAATGTATGATCGAAACCGTTTCTCCGTTTGTCACTGTTTTTTTTTGTCTTTCTTTTCGTTAATTTTATTTTTTCTTCTCGAAAATTCTTTCTCACCGGGCAAAGCTACGACTTGATTTTTTTTTTCATCTTCTTTCAGGCGCGCAATCAAATCACGTCTCAATGATACTCTATTTATATGTATACACCAGAACGTACTAATAACTTTTTTTGTTCTTTCTTTCAATTAAGGTATAATATCACGAAACGAAATACAAGGGTATTATTTAATTCTAACTTAAATTAATAATATGTTATAAACTAGTTACATTCTTATTTCGGAGCGCTAAATTAACATTTAGGTTGCGAAGAAACATTTACAATTGCACAAAAATCTTTCTCTCTTTCTCTCCCTACAAACGCAATGATTCGATACGAAAAATCATCGTTGGCTGGTTTCAACGCTTCTTTTCCCAAGGAAGAAAAAAGAAAACTTTGAAATTAATCGTTTACTTTGTAAAAACCATCGCCTTTTAGAATTACTTCATTGCATATACTAAATTGTAAATTCAACTGGATTAAATTTTAAATTGATGAAAGGTATGTATTTATTTTATTTATTTATTTATTTTTATTTTCTTTTTTTTTTTGTACAACCGATCTTCCCCACGAACGCAGTGCGTTTTCATTATTTTTTTTGTCGAAGACGGGAAATCGATTATTTGCAAACTCCAAAGGCATTCTGCATTCGAAAACTATTGCTCATACTATTGTTTATGCTTTATCATTATTATTTTTTTCTTTCATTTAACGCCATTTACACGCTAATCTAATGAAAAAGAGTTTAAATGCTTTGTACTATGTCGAGGAATTTGTATATCTCCGCGTTTTCCATCTTTACCCTTTTCGTTATTCTCATATTTCCACTCTTTACACTTTCATAAACCTTACGTTTGCTTTGGGCTATTTCGTTTTCGATATTTTTTTTCTTTTGCTTAAAATATTCTTAACATTTATGTGGAAAGTAAAGAAAAAAGAAACAAAACACTCTGTGGTACCATAAAATTTTTTCGAAAATCTTACGCTCAACTGTAGTCCTGATGTATTTCGACCATTTGAAGAGAGTGATTATTCGATAAAAAAATTTTAAGATCCACTGTTAAGTTCTTATTGTCGGCAATCCTACTCTTTTATTCGCTCTGTAAATCAAAATGGTATTATTAAAGATCTTGAAAGACTATTTTCTTAACTGTACTTTATTCTGAACGTGAGGCCAAGAATGATTCTTGAGTATATATATAAAACAAAAATTGTCCTGCCTTACACTTGTCACGAAATTATACCATAAGGAGTAAGTGAAAAAAAAATGACAGATTATTCTCTTTAGCACACAGACTTTCAATCGCTCCAATAACTCATCGTTCGCAGTCACACTCGACATTTTTTCATCGTTGAGAAATAATTTAAACATAATATAAACATTCAATTAAAACGTACGTAAATATTTGCCGAACAGATAAATTTAAGTGTACTTTTTTTTTATTTAAATTGTGAATTTAAGTAAAATTGAGAAATGCGGCCCTCTTCGATGTTGTGTTATGCTAAATTCCCGATATATTAATGCTGTGGCTCTATGGAAACGTCAAAAATAGTTTTTATATACCTTTTTTTTCCTTATACGAAGCTAAAAATATAATCTATATTGCAATTGAAAATTATTAGTTTTGATTATAAGATTACAAGTAAATACAAAATACATCTTTGCTATTGTACTCCTGCGTCTTATATCATATATAAAAAATACATTCATAGATATATCTATGCTGGTAGTGCTTTTGAATTCATTGAGATTTTGGAAACGAGCAAGCAAGTATATGTAAATTATTTACATTGCAAGGATCTTTCTCTTTGATGCAAGCGAAACACCAGAGGGCCAACGAAAAATCAAGACAGAGAAGACAAAACACCATGTAATAATTACACTCTCGCTCATTCTCAATTTTACTTGTCATTTTCTTCCTTCAATTGTTATTTTTATTTTTTTGTTCAACTTTTCAACTCGTTTCATCATCGTATCGTTAAAAAGCTTGGACACTGCGTAGAAAAATATGCCTCTCGCCGCCTACCTTTGTCACGTCTCTCCTTTTTTTCTCACTTTTTCTCTCGTTTTATTATTTTTCACAATTAACTCGCAAACGTTCGCCCACTCGCACAGAACTGCTCATGAAAGCTCGTCGGAAAAGCTTCGATTTTTCACCTTCGATTCTACGTATGCAAAAGCGCATGCAGACAAACGCAATCCGCAGAAACTTCTACTTTGAAATGTGTCGTCTAAAAACGTAACACGAAACTTTATGAGTCTTTCTGCCATTGCTTTATCGAAACGATTCTTCTAGTGAACGTTATACAATTATCAGAGAGCCACTCTTTCTCTTGGACTTAAAGTTCTAACACATGTACGTTGGAAATTAATGTCTTATTAATCGGAGCGTCTTATCGAGGCGTACAAATCTATAAAAGTCTAGAAAAAATTTGATTTTACGTTTTTTTCTTTTTTAATTTTCATTATAAAATGCAGACTTATTGATTTTTTTTATAAAATAGAAGGCTACAGTTGCATCAAAAGTCACGTAAATTTTTTTACATTCATATTAAAATACTTTATCTACGCAAATTAAATATTACTCTTTCAAGTTTCTACATGCGTAACGTTCATTGCGCAATGGAAGTAAAAAATTAACATACTGAAATATATATGCTTGAAATATATTGACGCGAACGATATGAAGAAAAAAAATGAGATGTTGCAAATGAGCTATTTTAAAAGGAAGAACGAATATTAATCACAATTTTATCGTCGTTCACAAAATAATGCGCCGTCTTAATTTACTGCTTACAGGACTAAATCAAGTCAAATTGAATGTTATATATCTATATGTTCAAATTCTTTCGCAATTCGCAAAGCTATGCGTCATAGTTTACAAGTGAAGAAGATACCAAGCTAAAATTAATGTCATAGAATTTCGAATACTTTTTCTGTTGTTGTTTCTAATCGGGACACAATTGTTTTGCGCGATTATCGCGATCTATCGCTATAAAGCAGTTTTTCCATGTGTTTTAAAGTCTACCGTTAAATCAACGTTTGTTCGACTGCGAAGACTTTGGTATCTTCAATAAAACGTGGCATTTTGTTCGCGGAAAATCGTACCTCTCACTCTTGATTTTTGCTTGTCGTTAAACATTAAAAACACTTACAAACATTCATTCTTCATCTCGCAAGCAAGCTACACAATTTTTTTTATACGTTCAACGCGCACTCATTATTTGACTTATCATGTAGTTTTCTATTTAACTTTGTCATCTTGTATACAAACTTACGCGCTAAATGTATAATCTACGATGTATGTACTGTCTCTTTTTTTTTCTTAAACCTAATTTCATTTTTACCATCTTCCATGGTTACAAGTGACGTTGGAGTATTTTCATAGGGCTCGCTTTTTTGTTTTTATACCTTTATATATATTTATATATTTATAATATTATATGCAGCTTTCAGTTATGTACTATGTATATTTAGTTACTCTTACAGCGTACTCTTAACGTTGAGGTCTGACAAAACCTGAATTTCCCTTTATATTAATGATCTCACACCTCGCCATTAGAAGCATACTTAAGGAAATTATTAAATTATAACACATTTGAAAAAAAAGAAAGAGGAAACAAATATCTAAATAAAAAACCAATAATTTAAATGATAATCAATGTTTTATTATTTAGAGTAAAAAAAAAGAAGCAGGCATTAATTGCACGTATGTAGTTATGAGAAGTAGGATTTGTACAATAATAAAAGTATTGTTTATATTTGCTACGTGCAGTATTATACAATTTAAGGATAGTTGTTTGTTTTTTAGTGTTTTTATAGAAATTTTGAAGAAACTTGTAAGAATTTCGAATGGAATCGTTACAAGGGATTGACCGGTAATAAGTGACTATTTACTATGTATAAAAATGGAGATACTGGTTTAAGGCTGGTCGCCTTAAGCTGCTGACCGACTAGAATTGAACGGTATAACTGTGTAACGTTATGTAAAAAAAAAAGAGGATAAAAATAAAGCTTGCGCACGGAGGTAATGTGGGTGAGATTAATGCCACAGAATTGAACCGTTTACGATGAAACAAAAGCTGCTAACACGAGGCAAACTCGCGCAACGATTCCATTTTATGAATTGAGCTTTCGACGCGATAAATTTATTTCCTATTCACTGTAGGAAAATTTAAGAAGAAACGCAGGAAAATTCCGTTCGTCTGAAATTCAAATTAGAACGTACGATTTGTGCTAATTGGAAACTTTTGAAACGTAAATTCAATAAGCTAAGTTAAAGTCATGAATATTACTCGCGTATTTCAATGATTCGTATATGATTGGCGAACAAATCGCATCGAGAATTTTCAAAAGACTTCTTAAAATTACAAATAATTACAGTAATCAAATGAATTAAAAAAAGACGGCAAGAATAGTAATGGCATATTTCTAAGAAAATGGCACGGTTTTTTATAATAACAGATTTTAATTTGTGAACTCGATTGATTACGTGGCAAAATTCACAGCAAGGCTTTTACAAAAGTCAGTTATATGATGAATTACATTTTAAAATTATCGGATACATGATTTGAAAACGGTTCAATCAAAACAGTCGATTGGTTTTTTTTCTTTTACGTATGATTATAAAGAGTTGTTCAGTTTAAAAACTATAATGCTTTATTATAGAGAGATTTTAATTAAAACAAAAAAATACTATTAAAATCTAAGAAACTTAAGAACATAAAGCCAGTGCTTAACGGAATTAAAGTTTTACGAAAAAAAAACATATAAAAAAACAATGTACAAATAAAGTAAAACAAAGACTTTTATTCAGAAGTCGAAACTTATCTATGAAATTTCATTCCTAAAGAAAATCTTACTAACTATCTGTATATATATATCAGTGCTACATATAGTATTTAATTGTAATCAAAATGATATTGATTTTTTTTAACTCGAAGCTCTACTACTGTAAAACGTAAAATACTGTTATCAACCTCTCTTTTTTGCGTGTACATTTAAGAAGAGAAAAAAAACAGAGATACAAAGATTACCGAGAACGTAGGTCTTACTGGAAATATTACTTAGAATATTGCCTCATCATTTGTTATTATCTTATTTATAGTACTGTACTAAGGCCTTGTTTGAGTACGAATTAAGTGTGCTCCTCTTTCTCTTAATTTCCATTTCGACGTATATTGTTACCAGGCGTCTGCAATATACCATTCTTCATTGCATTAAAGCGGACATCGTTTATGCACTTAAATTTATCAAAGTATACATTATTTAAGGAACAATTTATCGCTGCGCTTTATTTTTTCTTTTGTCAAATTTTTCAATAAAAAGACAATTCTTTTTAAAGCAATGAAGAACGAATTATCATCGTGCTGTGTTGTAAATGTTCCAACGTAGTTTCGCGACTTTGAATAAAATCTTGTTGAACGTTTGTCTACAACCAGTTGTGTTTTCTTTCTAAATAAACAGTCGTTCGTAGGAACGCGTGAGATCAAAATGTGTTCTCAACGACCAAACACGCTCGCGTACATGCGCGCATAATTATAAAAACTAGAACGCACACGGATAAAACAATAGAAAAAGAATAAAAATTAAAAAAAGAAAGAGAGAGACAGGAAGTAAAATTTTTAAAACTGCGTCGCACTTTTCTTTGCACTAGCACATCACCTCCTTTTGTCTTTTTTCGTTTTCTGTACAAAGGAAATTTTCAAGTTTTTGTCGAGCTATCATAAAAATACTTTTTTTTTTTATTTTTTCTGTATCTATTTTTTCAAAGTACTTAGTAATATTTTCTCGCGTCAGGTTCCTATCTCAAGTCCCTAGGGAGAAATTTGGTATTCCTTACAAATATATGCTTCAGTAAGTGCAATGTAGTTTAGTTTCTGATATCTATTTCTTCTTTACTCTTCATTAACTTTTAACAACACGGGCGTCAAGACTCTGAAGTTTTGTGTTTTCTTCATTTCAAATAAAATCAATACGTAATATTAATGTGAGTAAATTACTTTCGCATTCTTTTGGCTTAAGGCATCGGATGTAGTTTTTACTACCGCAGAGCCCCAGTGGAAAAACTAACGTTTGTAGTTTAAACAGATTTGTTCTAAAACTGAAAGTCTAACAAAGAAAATATTATTTCTTAACATTTAAAACAAAAGGAACATTCATATGGGTATTCTTCTACCCAAGTAAAAATTAAAAGGTAGTAAATTCTGCTCGAAATTACTATATAAAAATGTGATTATTCACTAATTATTTAAAAATATGTTATCAACATAAAATAAAATAAACTTGAAAACTTTTTTCCTCTAGGGCCCTAATAATAAACCCAACGATTGAGACAAAAGATTCAAATGTAAGGTAGCCTGAAAAAGTGCGTATCGCCAGTCCTACAGTTCTACACTTCCTCGATAATGCAATAGTACTCACGCCTCCTAAACAGCGTAGACACCGTCTATGAAAGTCATGGCAACCGCTCGACCGGATTATCGCGCAAATTATATCACGCTTTTCCTTTTTTTCTTATTTCGCGAGTCGGTGGCTCATCGACGGTCCTATGCTCATTACCTCTTGGAGGCGAGTGGCAGCCGTTCTCAGAAGTCCTTGACATGAGCGCCTAGGAAGGTGCCGAGCTCATGGGCCACAGCTGCAGCCGCCTGATAGCCACTCGCGTTGGAGCTCGCGGCCGCGACCGCCGCGGCCAACTGTTGGGCGTGGTGCTGATGAGCCGCAGCCGCGGCTAGGGTATGGTGGATAGAATTACTGCTGCTGCTGCCAGCAGCCGAGACGCCAGGACTGCAGCCAGCCGTCGAAGAGCCATGCGAGTGCAGGAGGTTGGCCGGGTGGGGAACTTGAAAGTTCCCGGGTGGCGGGGCTCAGGACAGGAGGCCTCCCGGATGCCCAGTCGGCAGGACGGAGCTCGAGCTGCCATTGCTAGCGGACTGCAGGCTACTCGTCACGCTGTTTTGCTGCTGCTGATTCTGCTGGTTGCCTGCAAGCAGGTAAACATACTCTTAGAGAGCTGAAAGCTATTTTAGCGATTGCGACTATTGCTTCGTAACTCACCAGCATTTTGGCTGAGTTCGGCCTTGACTCGCCTGGCGATGTGACTTCTGGTATGCTTTCTCAAGTGATCCTTTCTGTAAAAGCCTTTGCCACACTCGGTGCATACGTGACGTTTCTCACCGCTGTGTATAACAAAGTGCAGTGTCAACTGCTCCTTCCTCTTGAACGCCTTGAGGCAGACCGTGCAGACATACGGTCTTTCTGGATTGTGACTCTGCTTGTGGCGGGTCAAGTGGTCCTTGCGCTTCAGACCGGCGCCGCAAATGTCACAAACGAAGCGCCGCTCGAGCGTGTGCCCGAGCAAATGCTGCTCCAGCAGCTCGCGTTCTGGATATGCCATATGACACTCTGGGCAGCAATAGAGGGTCGAACCGTCGAGCGCTGTGGTCAGTCGAATTTCACCTGTGCACCAACACGTGAAAGGTAAGCAATTAGTACATTTCCCAGGAGTGAGTTAACAAAAGCAATGCCTTGAAGGCTGATGCGTTTTACCTGGCTTGGGCCTTGGCTTCTTCTCCTTGGGCGCCTTCTTCTTTTTCTTCTTCTTGCTGTTGGGCGACATCATGATATTGGGCGTGGTGGTGCTGGCCGCGGCCACGGACGTCGTCTGCTGGGCCATCTCGGACTCCTTCTTGATGCTCTCGGCGGAGTACTTGAGGAAGTGGTGGAGGCTGAGCGGCAGCGTGCTCGCTGGCAGGTGGCTGAGGTAGTCGGCGACGGTGGAGCCCGGGGCGGCTAGGGACTGCCAGGTGGCGGGCATCGAGGCCGGGGTCTGGGTGTGGGCGTGCTGCTGGTGATGCTGGTGCATGTAGTCCTGGCCGCCGTTCGTCGTCGCCTCGCCGTTGTTGCGCTGCTGCTGCTGTTGCTGCTGCTGCTGCTCCTCGGCCGCCTGCTTCTGCTTGTCCTTGCTGCTCTTGTCCTTGCCCCCGTCCTGCAGCAGGTGGCAGAGGTCCTGCTGATTCAGAGTTATAATTCGCCTGCCGTACGATTTCTCAAGCGTAACACGCGCGGAGTGCCGCCGCTCAATATCGTTGGCCCATCCAACGGGGCGAGCCTTACAGATCGGCCGAGCCTCGGGGAGCTCTTGAGAAACCAGTATCGGGGGAGATGGTAGCGATTGATGCAGATCGGACTTACCTGGTGATACGAGCGCTTCTCCGGCATACCCGGCGAATTGGAGGGCCGCTGCTGGACCGCCTGGGCCTGGGAGTAGGGGACGTTGGAGTAATGGTGAACATTGCTGTTTGAGTAGGCTGCCTTGTTGTTCATCATCACTTGGGATTGGCTCTGCACGCTGTTGGCCTCGGGCCTGTACTTGCCGACGACTGGCACGCCGATCGGGGGCTGGTTGGGAAAGTGATTGGCGTAGCGGGCGCTGGCACCTCCCGAGCCCTCTGCCGTGAACTGGTGGATACTCGGTATGGTACCAGGGAAGTGACTTCCGAACGGTGTAAAACTCATTGCAAAACGTCAATCGGATATCTGGAATAAAAATCAAACAAGTCCGGATTACGTTCAGCCGACAGACTCCGTTTTTTTTTTAATTTTGTTTACATCGCACACCTTCATCTCTTTACCAAGCTCGCGTTTACTTGCATTCGCTTATCAAGCGCGCGTGCGATCCACGCGATATAATACGGGGATGGCGCGCATTGCCGAGCTTGATAAATATTTGCGAACACGATCGTTTACACATGCCTGCGTTCGTTAAACTTATTAAACGTAATATTGATCGTAGCGCTCGATTGGGCATGCTCGAAATTAAAAATCATTAAATCTTCGGAGCAGCGAGACGCACCTGGGAGAGAATAAAAAAGGGGGAGGGGGTAGGTAAATACGGAGAAGACGCTGATAGAGAGAGGAAGAAACGACGGGATGAACGGATAACCGAAGTAATTGTAAGCCCTCCTCTAATCAATCAAATCCAATCAAATCGGTCGGGGAGGGGGTGGGGGGAGCCGAACTCGGCCGGAAGCCAAATGTCCCGCATCGACGACACATCCGAAACCATCGAGCCGCACCTTTAGTTAGCGAGGCTACTGCGAGTAGAGCGGGGGTGGGAGGGCTGCAGCAAGACTTTCCTTAAATATAAGGAGAACGAGCGAGAGAAGAAGAAGAAGAAGAGGGAAGCTGTCGCCGCGCGTGGACAGCCGCCGCTCTTGGGCTAAAGAAGTAGAATGAGGAGAGGAGGAGTGTGGCTGTGGATGTATACGTGTACACATCGAGAGGGGCTGGGGTATGACGGCGCAATGGCACCCGCGCACACCCCCGTTAGGTCTCTCTTTCTCTCTCCACGTCCCCGCGGCTGCCGGTGTATTTACACTCGGCCGGAGTACGGGGATGAGAGAGAGAGAGAGAGAGAGAGGGGCCGCCTCGATAATCGGCCGTTTCCTCCTCGGCGCTGGCGCCGTCGTCGTTGCCGGCTCGTGTGTGTGCTCTCTCTCTCTCTCTCTTCTGCAGAGAGAAAGAGAGGCTCTCTTCGTGGCGTTCGGCGGCCGATGCGTACGCGTGCGCGAGTCAGTCTCTCTTTTCGCGCACGAGGGGGGAATTTTGCACACACACGCTTATCTCCTTCGTGCTTCCCCCCCCCCCCCCGCCCTTCCTTCGCTCTTTTTTCTTTCTCCCTTTCGTGAGCGTGCGCTCTCTCTCTCTCTCTTTTCGTCTCCCGTCTCTTCTCTCTCCCTTCGCTCTTTGTTGCGCGTGGGCCTTGCGCGCGTGCGGCGTGGAGAGAGAGAGGCTCGTCGAGTTGCCGAAGCCTTCGCTTTCGCGACAAAATGACCGCGGACGAGAGAGCGGCTGATTGGCTTCTGGGCTCTTGAATTTTTCCGAATTTATTTATTTTATTTTTTGCTCCGCTTCCTCTTTACCCCTCCCTTCTTTTTTCTTAAGGGCTAACGGGATATGCTGTTGTACGAACGGAGTTGCTTGTAAAATTAGGATGTCGATGTGTTAGAATATGGTATTGTTTATACAACTTTGTTGATCGTTGTAATCGCTCTGGATCGAACAGCAAACTCTGTTTATTGGAAATAATTAGAAACTCAAGTTATATCCACCAAGTATAATAAAACAGAACGTGGAAGAAAAAAGAAACGAACGTAATAAGAACTCGTTAAAAAAGAGAAAGTCCCCTCCCCATGATATGTATATATCAGTAGCGAAGGATCAGAAAAAAAGGAGACTAAAAAAAAACTCGTCGCTTGAAATTCCAAAGATCCGCAGAAGAGTATATACACATACGCGTGAGAGATGCTGGGAGAGTCGAAAAGAGAGAAGAACCGGCCGTATCAATGGGCCTCGAAAATTCAGCGCGCGAATTTTCCCTTTCCTGCTCGTAGTATACGTACAACGCTTGCGTATATACGGCTGTTACTAGCAGGACGAGCCGCAAGAGCGAGAGCCGCGCGTGTATATATACAGCGGAGCAAAAGGGGGAGAGCGAAACCAAGCGAGCGGGGGGCAGCCGGGAATTTCAGAGCGGAGTTGTTGGGGTCGAGAGGGCGGGGGGGGGGCCGTCGCCGGCAAGTCCGCGTGCGTGCAAGCGGGGGAGGAAGACGCTGAAAGTCGCCGGCGGGGGCTGGGGGTAGCTCGGCTGGAAAGAGGAGGATGACGAGGGGGGCTGTGACCGAAAAGACGCGGGGGAGAGAGAGAGAGAGTGGGTGTGTAGCCGGGGATGCGTGCGGGCGCGATTTGCGAGGAGGCCTACCCCCTTCTTCCTATGTATATATGTACCGCACGTCCGATGAGTCGATCTCCTTCCGAGCTGCTGCTTTTTCCTTTTCTGCTCTTAGCGGCAGGCCGCAACGTGTTTTTTTCTTCTTTTTTTTTTGTTGTTGTTGTATAGTTGAAAGTTTCTTGCGGGTGTTTTTTCTTTTTTTTGCATTCGCGCCGTTTCAAAGTCAATGGAGCACGAGCCACGGCCGAAATTTTGCGGAGCGCTCCGCGAATTTCGGTTTTGTTTTGGGAGAGAGAGAAAGTGACGTGGCCTTGAATTCCGGATTGCCGAGGGTTGATGGTCTCTCTCTCTTCACTCGAATATATAGGTACTTGCACGCGCATGGGCTGTTTCGGCGAATTCGTGTGTTAAGCTTTCTTTTTCTTTTCTTCTTGTATTAACAAGTTTTGTTAACGAGTATGATTAGAAGATACCTTTAGGAGATTGCGATGATAAAATATATAGGTTTAATTAAAATTGTGATTGTTCGGCTATAAATACACGCACTCCTAAATTTGTTATTTTCTTTAACAACAAACGAACCCGTTCACGCGTCTATAATTAAAGCGGCAAACGAATTCAGCACAACCACTCGTTCGAAAGTATTATACTGGAAAGAAAAGTCTCCAACGATAAAAACAAAAAAAAAAAAGAATTCGCCAAGAAATTGAAAAACCAAAAGAGAGAGGGAGAGAGAGAGAGACCGGACCATGGAGAATCGGCCGTATACTCTCGATATCAAGTGCGCTGAAAAAGAAAGCCTCCTGCGTCTGCTGCGTCGTGGCGCGCATTATGCAACCATCCGAAAACGGTCAGTCCGCGCCATTCACTTGCAATATGCACCAGCCGCGAAGAGCGCGGTTAGGGATTTATAACGCCGGAGAGAGAGAGAAAAAAAGTTTGCGCGCAGGGGCAACCCCCCACGGTATATAAATATATGCATCGGAGTGTCTCGAGGCCTGTATTACACATGAATATTGCGAGCATACAGCGATATCTGGAAGCGGTGTGAGAGAGAGAGAACGGCTACGGGGGTTGCCGCTCTCCGCGAGCCAGTGTCAGAGTCAAGCCGTTCGGCCCTCGGGGCCGCCGCAGCCCGCGCACCCACACTCGCAAACACACAGGACCCTCTCTCTCTCTCTCTGTTTCGACACATCGACGTAAGCCACTTGGGCCGAGACACGTACAGGCAAGAGAGCGAGCCGCGTGAAAGGGCAGGCGTGTGTGCAGGCGGAGGAGGAGGTAGTCGATACTCTCCGCGGGCGCACCGGCTCTCCCGCTCTCTCTCCCCCTCCCCGCCCTCGCCCCCAACACGCTCTAACCATCTCTTTCTCTCTCACACACATATGTACATGCACACTCACACACATAGTCGGTCCTTCTCTTTCTCGCTCTTCGCGAAATCGCGCGCACCGCACGAAAATTCAAGCATAAAATGGCTGCTGCTCTCACTCTGCTCGCCCCCTCGCCTTCTCTCTATCTCTCTCTCTCTTTACTCTACCGTCGTCGCGCGAGACAGAGATGGAAGCATAGCCCTCGTCCGCAGGACATTACGCACCTGGCGCTGTTTATGTTATTCCCATCGAGCCCAGCCCTTCCCTCCTGCTGCTATGATGCTCCGAAAAATTCATGCATTGCTCCGAAACCGTTGAACTGTGCACGGCTTTTCAGGGAGAGAGATAGAGAGTGGGTCTAGCGAGCGCGGTTCCTCGAGCATTTCGAGGCACGAATTCTACGGGGGGGGGGGGGCACCTGCATTGACCACTCTGACGGCTTCGATGAAAAAGAAACGGCCCGGAGCCGGGGGGGAGAAAAGGGCCGCTCTCGAGAGGAGCACGCGACTCGAGACAAGGTTATGTCTCGCAGCGGAGGGAGCGAAGGAGAGTTGCACGCGGCCTAAAGGCCCAGGATTAGGTGGGCTAGGTTAATCGGCGACTCCTCGAACGGGATGCACGTGCGCGCGTCCGGGGCTCTCTTTCCGCACGGCCAGCAGACTCGCGTGTTTACGCGGCACGGCGGTGGTATGGGGGAGGAGGGAGGGAGGTCGGTCATGGGAGGTGGCGGCGGCGTGGATAATTATGTACGCTGCAAAGAGCCCCGTGGGCTCTAGGTACGTACCATTTAAGCGAGAAGAGCGATGCTCCTGGTGCTGATGCTGCGGTGAGGCCTCGCCGTCCGGCTGCTGGTGCTCGTTGCTCCTGCTCGAGCGGCGCCACCGCCTCCTCCTCGTCCGTAGCTCTCACTCTCTGCGTGCCGCCTTGTTCTCTCTCTCTCTTCTTCCTTCTCACCGACACACTACCGCCGGCGCCACGGGACTATATGCTTCGCCAGCACACACAGGACGAGAGCGAGCGAGCGAGAGAGGAGAGACACACGTATATAATATCTAGATCGGAGCTTGTGCTCCGGATGGCGTAGCAGCACGGGGGCTACTTTGGGCCGGAGCGAGAAAGGGAGCAGCGCACTGTATGTAAACGAGTAGTCGGAAAAAAGGCCGTGAGCACTGTAAACAAAAGCGCGCGCGCGGGGGGCTGCTGCTGCGGCGGGGCTCTCGTTGTTGCAGGCCCAGAGAGAGAGCGGGACAGCGCCGGAGCGGTCGCGAGAGACAGACCGAGTGCGCTGGGCGCGCGGAGGAAGGGGCTGCTGCTGCGCTGCTGATGCCGCCACTACCGTCGTCGTCCGTGTGCTGCCGCCCCGCCACCGCCGTCGATGCTGCTGCTGCTCCGCGTTGCGCGAGAGTGTATGCGCGCGCGCGGGGGACGAGGAGAAGAGAGAGAGAGAAAAAGTGTCGCTGCCGCCGCCGATACTATACGTCGCCAGCACACGAACGCCCGTGAGAAAAAAGCGCGTCCGTGCGCCTCTCTCTCTCTCTCTCTTTGGTGTAGGGGTACGAGGCGCTGCTACCGCCGCCGTTGCCGCTCCGGGATCCCTGCTCCTGTCCGCGCGCCCGAGGAGAGAGCGTCCAAGTGCCGCGGCTTGGAGGGGAGGGGATCTACAAGGATATGTGCGTGAACGCGCGGCCTTTCTAGCGTGTAGGTGGACGCGGCACCTGTCTTCTCTCTCGAGAGAGAGAGGGAGCACCAAACTCCCCCGCGCGCGCACACCTTGCTCTCTCTCCCTTTTGAGACTCTCAAGACGTGTAATGCATCCTTCGCCCTTCCCTCTTTATGATTCCAGCCGGCTTATATAAAGGTACTCACGTTCCTTTTTATTCATATTTCTTTGCGGAATGTATCATTAGATATGTTTATATTATAATCCTTTTTACGCTACGCGTCTCAGATAATTTGTTAGAGCCAAAAAATATTCGTGATTATTAAAGGTATAAGCGAAAGAATACAAGCATGAATATGAGAATTCCTGCTCGTTTGATTTCCGACTGTAAATTTGTAGATTTTGTTTTGGCAAACTCGTACACTTTTATATAAATTTACATCATAAATGTAGAATAATATTAATTTTAGACTAGCTCTTGATAAACAATTAATAATCCACATTACTGAAAATGTTTCAAATTGAAAAAGTGTTTGCCGCCTGCTCCGATTTTAGTTCGGAGTTTTGCCACCTGCGTGAAAACGCCATGATACATCGGGGGTGGGTGCGAAAGGCGCGTCTGTGTGTGTGAAAGCGTGAGGCGCGTGTTTCTCTTTCGGCTCCGGCGTGCCCGTCTGGAAGTTGACGTGTTGAGGTTAATTTTCACGGTGCTACACTCTTATGTATCGTGTATTATAAGCTGCAATCATGTATACCGACGATTACGGTGATCAGGTAAGTGTATCGATATAGCCAGGACTTTCGTTCCGCTGAAGCCGCGTTTTGGATTTTAATTTCGAGCTTGTGTGTTTGCAGTACGACACGTACGACGACTACGCGACCGAAGAACATGACTCGTACAGCAGAAACTTCCGCCAGGTGCCGGAGGTCGTCAGGAAGTTCTTGGTTTACCTGCGCAACTGCATCAACGAGGGTATGATATTCGAGATTCAGAATCTCTACGAGAACACCTTTCCCAAGCTGTCCGAGCAGTTCTTCGACAAGACTCCCTGGCCCAATGATCAAGCGGTCATTGAGATTGTTGGCGAGGACCATGTCTTCATCATCCTCTACATGGAGCTCTACTATCGTCATATTTATGCGCGCATGCAGCCAAACCTGGAGCAGAGAATCAATTCATTTTACAACTACTGCGAACTCTTCAATTACATTTTGAATTCGGACAAGCCCGTACCTCTTGAGCTGCCTGATCAGTGGTTGTGGGAACTCATTGACGAGTTCATTTATCAGTTCCAGTCTTTTACTCAATACAAGGCTAGCTTGTCTTCCAAGACTCCCGATGAAGCTGCTAACTTAGCTAGCAACAGCAAAGTATGGGATGTGCTTTGCATATTGAATGTTTTACATTACTTGATTGACAAGTCAAAGATTAAAAGCCAATTGGAAGTATATGCCAGTGGTGGAGACCCAGAATCGGTCGCTGGAGTTTTTGGCAGGCATTCCCTGTACAAAATGATGGGTTACTTCTCTCTTGTTGGCTTGCTCAGAGTTCATTCTCTCCTTGGAGATTACTATCAAGCTATTAAGGTTTGTTTGTTATTTATTATTAACGCTGGTTTTTAATAAAATTCAAATAAATTAATTTTTTGTTTTCTTTGTAGGTTTTGGAAAATGTTGAGCTGTACAAGAAGAGCGCATACTCCCATGTTCCCGGGTGCCAAATATCTACAGCTTATTATGTTGGATTTGCTTACATGATGATGAGAAGATACGCGGATGCTATTAGAACGTTCTCTGGAATTTTACTGTATATCCAGCGTACTAAGCAACTTTTTGCCGCAAGAAGTTATCAAAATGATCAGATTAACAAACAATCTGATCAAATGTATCACTTGCTTGCAATTTGCTTGGTGCTGCATCCACAGTGCGTAGACGAAGGCTTGCAACAAGCGCTTCGTGATAAAAATTATCACGAAAAAATGTACAAGATGCAGTGCGGTGCTTTAGAAGAATTTGAGTCATGCTTCCAGTTTGCTTGCCCTAAGTTCCTCTGTTTGCATCCACCAAACCCGGATGGCAATGAAGACTATGTGAAAGATGCCATTAAACACCAGACTCACGTTTTCATGGAAGAAGTTGTTCAACAAAAAATGCTGCCTACAATTCGTTCTTATCTGAAACTCTACACAACTTTGCCATTAAGCAAACTGGCAACATTTATGATTAGCAACCAGCAAGATGAAAATACAGATTTAAATAATGAAATAGCCAAACTTACTATTTACCTTTTATGCTTCAAGCATAAAATGAAGAACATTGTTTGGACCAAAGGTGCTTCAGGATTAGAAGGAAAGTTCCAGTCTGGCTCTGAGGTATTAATGACATTCAAATGCAATTTATTCATTTTAAAATATTTTGTGAATCAATTAAATATATTAAAATCTTTTTCATTTTTCAGCTTGATTTCTACATTGATAATGACATGATTCACATAGCGGACACGAAAGTTGCGCACCGCTATGGCGATTTCTTTATTAGGAAAATTTTGAAATTTGAAGACCTTAACAGAAAATTACATCATATTAAAATATAAGATTTGTGAACTTGAAATAAGTTGGCATTTTTAAAAGAGAATAAAATAAAATCTTTTTACTCAAATTTGAAGTTTAACTTCTTTATCAATTTTCCAGTAAATTGATTACAAACTTACATTTTTCAAATTATTTACATACATAGCTTACAGCAAATAATTCAATAATTATAAAATTAAAAATGTTTACAATGTTCCATGGTTTTGGATAAATATTAAAATTAACAATTTTACTTTTGTAATAGATCATTTTTACATTTCAAATATATTCATACTTTTTACAGACTAAAAAACTGTGATTTTCTTTTTTACTCAATTCCTCCTAAAAAATACTATCAAATAATATAATACAATATCTTACATTATCTTATTGTAGAACGTACAATTAGACAGGTTTTTTTTTTATCCTACAATTAACTTTCCGCCGAGACCGTCGTTTCTTGTAACATTCTACACGCTGCAGATAATATATTGCCCGACTTTATCATTCCATTAGAAAGTCTTGAACCTTGAAAATAGTGATAAAATCGATTGCCCCTTTTGCTATTTAACTGATTTCGAATTTCTTCAGCCCTGCATATTGTCCGAATGTTTGGCAGATAATCTACAGCCAACGCGAATCGATCTAGTGTATTAGATGCAATTTGCGTTAGCGCAGTATCGATACCTGTGATTATTTGTTTTTTCGTTGTAAATTGATTTGTTCCCGTTTGGCTGTTTAACTTTTTAGAATCATTAACATTTAATTTTAACATTGAATCGTTCAACCAGTTACCGATTTCCGTGCTAATATTTTCTGCGTTTGAATAAGATTTCATATTCTCTGTAAGAGATATGTTTGATTCGAATTTTAAATCGAGTAAACGCGACGTAGGATCATCAATATCCATTAGTGATGCTATTACACAAAAATTATCTAAATTATTAGCTAAGCTATTTAGAGTATCATTATTAGTTTTCTCCTTATTTCCTTTTTTCTTCTTTTCATTTTTATCTGATTTAAAGGCAGGCTTATAAATTTGGTTTTTTACATCACTCCAGGTCGGCTTACATAAACCTAAAGAATTGAAAGAAATGTGATTTTTCCCAGGTAATAATAAGTATTGCAATTGCAGAAGACTTCTCCTTAAATCTCCTTTTTGACAAAGAATCTGAAACAGATAATGTCATTGAATATTTACCACACTCACTAATACATTAAATTTTATCGACTGTAAACTTACGTCTATACAATTCTGAGATAATTTACATTCAGTCTCAGCTAAGGCAATAAGCTGCAATAGAGCCGTTGCTCTTTTACCAGCTATTGGTTCAAAAGTGATTCGCAATTGGTTCGGTGCCATTTTAGGAAGATGAAGACAATAATTTGTGAGAGTCATTACAATAGGCCGCTTTGTGTTGGAGGCCAACTGGAATGCTGCTGATATAAACCCTTCGTCTTCTTCAAAAACTAAATCTATATCTTCCATGAGTATCAAAGAGTTTTGTGAAATTTTTTTCGATTCTTCAGATTTTTTTGGTACTGCAATGAACATGTCCTTCAAATCGGATTTCTTCACTCTATGAGATTTAGTTGCCTCTTCAAAATCTTTGAGAATTTTTTTACCCGGTCGTTTCGATGACGCGTTAACTTCTAAAACTCTAAAATGTAAATAAAAAAATGAAAAATAAGTTGTATTAATATTGTCACAATTTTATAATAAATATTATTCTTACTTGTATCCCAATTCTTTCGCAATAGCATAAACACTTGCTGTTTTTCCAGAGCCATGAGGTCCTATCAATACTGCTACTTGATTGTTCTCTAAATTACTAGCCATGCTGCAGTCAGAATTGTAAAATTCTTCACTACTACTATAATCTTCGTTATTTTTCGACGATTTCCAACTTTCAAGCCAGGTCTTTAACTTTCCAACAGCTTCTTCATTACCAACAACTTCTGCACTATTTTTCGGTTTATATTTGTCAGTCCAAGGACTATTGAGTAGTTCATTTTGTGTATCGTTTGTTGGTTTTGCGTTTTTCTTATCAGATTTACGTCTTGTTCTCGGCGCTTTTTTCACAGGTGCTGATTTTGTCAGTTGAGATATGTATTTCCAAAGATTTGATGCATCTGAGCAATACGACTCGACTTCGGATACAACAGTTTTTATATCCGATTTTGTACACTCGTAAAATTTTTCTGAAATATTTTTCGCATTGTTTAAGCAGGAAACAGTTTTCATAAATGTTACATCAAAAGATAATTCAGTTTCTTCCTTGTTCTTCAAAGTAAAATTAAATGCTTTTTCTAAACTTTTGTCATCTGAAGAAAGCTGATGAATGTGGCTTATTTTAGGAAATGGCAAAACCAATGGACCTACAGGTGTTGGTTTTTGAGTTTCACTATTATTACTACTTTCTTGTATATCAGACTGTAAAAACAAACGCCGTGCCGCCACAATATCAGCACTTGGCTTAACTTTCCTTTGAAACAATGGAGCAAGTTTTTCTTTTTTTCTATCTACTTGGACACTCTCATTAATTATCTGACAATCGTCATCCACACTTTCTTTCTCCAAATTTTTATTATTAATTTTAGAGACTTTAGTTGCTTTAACAGAAGTGTCAATACTATTTTTCTTATTTACTTCAGTCTTTATTTTGCCATTATCAGTCTTTGATTTTTCTGTTCTTAAATTATTTTTTGAGCTGTCATTTTCTTCTTTTTTATTTTTAATTGTATTATTATTTGTTTGTGAATCATCTGAGTTTAATTTTTTATTGGTTGTAGGTAACAGTATTTTGGGAATTTTCCCATTATTTTTTATATTTTCTTTTTGTAATTTAGCTGTTGGTGTGTACATGACTTCATCATCATCATCTGAAACAGTATAACATTGTTACTGAATAATTAAAAATATTTAAATGTTTCTAAATTATAATTTACTTTAATATCAGAGATCAAAGTGTCAAAAATCATTGCCATCAACCAGAGTACTTCTAGGAGACTCTTTTGCTTCTATTTCATCATTCAAAATAATTTAACGAGTAAAAATACACAAAATAATTTCTATATACCTAAAGTTATAGTATTATTAGCCTGTAGTTGAATTTTCATTGACCACTTTGGTTTATTGTTTATCTGGGGAGAATTTGTTTTTTCATTTTTAGGTGATAATATTACAGTTTCTGATTGTATCAAAACAATTTCATTCACATCTTCTTGTGACTTCTTTGAATTAGATTTATCTTTCTTTTTTTGTAAATTTTTAATTTTTTTACTTGGTTCACTAGGAACTGGTGAGTTAGATGGTGTATGAACTTCTGCTTTTGTCACAACTTTTGAATTTATTCGTTCCCTTTCTTTTTCTATTTGTTCAGGTGTTGCTTTGCTAAAAAACAAAATATTAATAAAAAATACTTTTACTTATTCAATATCAAAGTCACAAATTAAGTTTTGTATATAAATACCTGAAGTAATTTAGTAAACTGCTTTTCTTGGTAGTAGGTGTTTCATTCTTTGGGCTATTTTCATCAGAAACATTTGTTTCTGCATTATTACTTGGTTCAGTGAATAATTTTTTTCTTTTCTCTAATCTTTCTTCAATTATTGCAGCTTCCTCCTCTTCTCTGACCTTTCTTTTTGAATATCCCTTTTTCTCTGCTAGTTCTACTAATTTTTCTACTTGTTTAGCTTTATTAGCTTTCTTACTTGATTTATTTTTCTAAAAATAAATATAACACTATTAAATTGTGCTCGAGTAAAAAATTTATAATTAAATATGAAATAAAAGAACTGCTACTCACAGTATCATTTTTATCTTTCTCAGCCTCCTTCTGTTCTGCATTAGGAAAAAAATCAGCAAACTTCTCATGGATAGGCTGGTCCATTTGATTGTTATCACTAGACTTGGCACAGTCCTTAGTCTGTTTAGTTGTCAATTTCAAGCTTTGTCCATTTGACAGTGGAGGAGTTAATCCAGAAGGATCGTCATCTACCCCTTTACTCACAGCTTTCCTTTTCCTGCCCTTCTTGAGGCAGGGACTGGGCGTCTTATCGACGGGGTTGCTCGGGCTTTCGAGGATATTGCAAACCGCTCCCTCGGTCGAGTCCCTGGTTATTTTGATTTTGACCCTGCCACGTTTGCGCTTCGGCCTGGACTCCCCGGCAGTCGGAGTAGCCGTTTGCACCGTCGGCGCGTCGTCGAGTTTGGCGGGCTCGGCTCTAACCTCCTTAACCGGCGGCGAGGCGCTTTCCGCCTTTCTCGGCAGGTCCGCGAAATAATGCGTGAGATCCTTCATCCCTTGATAACTCGATGTATTACCTGATTTTATCACTGATCTATCGCTAATCCGCCGGCTCGCTGATTCCGCTCAAAAACCAAGAGCTTTGCTGACGCACAGCTCGCGGAACTGCATCCTGCAGCGAACGCGCGGCCAAGTTTGGCGCCCACTCGGCCCGTCCAACCTAAGCGTATGCCAACAATCAGCACCTAGCTTTACCGCCAGCCTATCGCGAGAGAGAGAGCTTCTCCGGTTTTCGAGCTGCACGCTGCACTCGCTGGATGTAGGCAGAATGCAGCAGGTAAGTAAACAGCTGACTATTATTCAACGATCCGTTGCGTTTATTTATCAATTGTCCGCTCGCGCGAATAACAAAAAGTGGATAACTAAGCGAGCATTTTGTTCATTCACCGCGTCGTTTCAGATTTGACTCCGGAAAGGCTGAGAACGTGCGTTGCTGGCAGTTTGACGCGCACACCTGGGCCTCCTTGGAGGCTCCGAACCTCAAGATCATGGAGATGCTGGTGCACATTTTTGGCGCGACCTTCGTCCTGGGCCTACTGGTCGCCCTGATACTGAAGAAACGCGTGCCGACGAAGCGCGTGTGCGTGGTCGTGCTGGGCGATCTCGGGCGCAGTCCGCGCATGCAGTATCACGCGCTCTCTTTTGCCCAGGAGGGATTCGACGTCGAACTCGTTGGCTATACTGGCTCGCCGCCCCTTGCCCAGCTACGTGACGATCCAAGGGTCAAGATCCACTACTTGCGAGCGCCTCCAGACTTGAGTAATAGTACGTATACAGAGCTTTTTCAAACGTGCATTTGCCGTTTGTTTACATAGCGCTTTTTGAAGAATTTGTCTCTAAAATGCATACTTTGCCTTGCAGAAGTGACCAGGCTCGTTTCTTATGCAATCAAAGTCGTCTGGCAATCGCTCAATCTTCTCTACGTGCTATTTTTCAAATGTAGTTCAAGTTTCTTGCTGTTGCAAAATCCTCCTGCCATACCGACTATTCCAATATGTTGGTTCTATTGTCTGATTGCTAAAGTGGAACTTGCCATTGACTGGCACAACTATGCGCACACCATAATGGCTTTGAGTTTGGGAGAAAGCCATTTTCTAGTCCTTTTAGCTACTCTTATTGAGTCATATTTTGGTACAAAAGCGGCCTTAAACTTCTGCGTGACTGAAGCAATGCGTAAAGACTTATTTGCAAAGTGGAGTATTAAGTAAGTTACTTATATTAATTTTAAAATCTTTTGCTACATTTGATTGGAATTTGATTGTTAATTTTTTGTAGGGCAAAAGTATTGTATGATCGGCCTCCAGAAGATTTTTATCCTATTTCTGTACAAGAAAAACATGAATTGTTACTGAAACTAAGTGATGAATATAGTATATTTAAAGGTGTTGAAGAAAGTGATACATCATTTACAAAAAAATTAAGTAATGGAGAGGTTGTATTAAAAGACGATAGACCTGCTCTTATTGTATCAAGTACTAGTTGGACTGAGGATGAAGACTTTTCTATTTTATTAGAAGCACTTGATGGTATTGAAGTATATTATTATTTTTGTTAAATTTTATAAATACAATGTTACTAAATTTAATAATGTTTAGATTATGAAAAAGATTGTGAATCAAGTGAAAATGTGCATTACCCAAAATTGATTTGTGCAATTACTGGTAAAGGACCTTTGAAAGATTTTTATAAGGCTATACTACAAAGGAGAAATTGGAAACATGTTACTGTTATTACTCCTTGGCTTGAAAATAAAGACTATCCAAAGTTACTTGGTAGGTCTTGTTAAATACTTTATATTATTACTAAAAAAAATAAATAAATATATTAATAACGTATTTTGATTTTAGCAAGTTCTGATTTAGGTGTCTGTCTCCATACCTCTTCAAGTGGTTTAGATTTACCAATGAAAGTTGTAGATATGTTTGGCTGTGGATTACCAGTATGTGCTTATAATTTTAAATGGTAAGGTTTATAAAATTATTAGTTTAGATTCAATATTACATTATTTGTTTACTTTTCCAGTTTACCTGAACTTGTTAAACATGAAGAAAATAGTCTTGTGTTTTCAAATGCTAAGGAACTAAGTGAACAGTTGATCACATGGTTCAAAGATTTTCCTCAAAATAAAGAACAACAAAAAAGGATAACTCAGTTTAAAAGTAAATTATCTGAGTTTCAAGAATTACGGTGGCACACTAATTGGAGAAGTGAAGTACTTCCTTGTTTTGAGGCTTGTTTGTGAACGTCTATCCATTCCACTGGAAATATTATTTTATTTTTAATATTTTGTTAATGTAATTCGTTTGAAATTTATAGAATAATTTATTGTTTCTTAACAAAAGTTTCCAAGCAATTAAAAATTTTAATTGATGCACATCTGCATGTTTAATGAAAATTTGTGAATGTTTAAGCTTTAGCTTAATGTATGTTTAGATTTAGGATGCATTTATTGCTTACATTTATAAGAAAAAGCACCTTACTGATAATACAAAGTAAGTTTTGTAAATTAAAATTTTGTGATTTATAAAGCAACTTTTATAAAACATTAGAATATTTTATATTATAATAAATAAAATTGATAAAACATTTTTTGTTCATTTTATTAGGGAGGGAATGATAAAATAAAACATTTTGTATATTTTTCCTTTTTATTTATATTTAAAGTAAGGAAATATATTTCAATTATAAGTCTGTATTTTTGAGAATACTTAGAATACTTCTTTAACAGAAAAAAGTTTCCGCTTAGTTGTTACAAAATAATATTGTTTCGTGCATTGGATATTTAGAATTTGTATTAATAACAATGTTTTGTACTCTAAACAATAAAGAGTTCATTTAAAATCCTTATAGATTCGCGATAGAATTACAAAATATTTTGTACCGCTGAACAAGAATTTTTAAGAGCTAACAGTAGCACTTTCAATCGACTTTGCCTTAAAAGTTAATTTGAAAGCAATTATTACATTTTAATTTGTAATGTTCTGTAATTTTGTGAAAATTAATACTTTTAACCAAAAGTAAAAATATATGTACCCTTTTTTATTAAAAAAAATCTAACTTATTGACATTCAATTTTGGATTTATAAACTTATTGAAAGTTTTTTTTTATTATACAAACATATTTATTTACAAAATAGAAAAAATTATTACATGTCTATTATTTTTTACAAAAACTTGCAAATCAGTTATTAAAATAAAAGATTCATGACGGTACTTAAAATTTTAAACCAGTAGGCGTTCAATTTCTTGCTGTATAGCCTGTATTTGTGGCTTTAACTGTGATCCTTCGTTTACTGTGACCGAACATGCCACAACAGGCCTTGAGACACCGCAGGCTCTGCCAAGTGCTTGCTTACTCCGTACAAATACATATGGAACATTTTTGTCTTCGCACAGTAGTGGCAAATGTAGTAAAATTTCCAATGGCGTTGCATCTGCTGCCATTACTATAAACTCTGATAAGCCTCGATTAAGTGTCTTGGTTGCCTCATTGGCTCCTTTCCTTAGCTGCTTGTAGTTCAAGGCCTGCTGCACTAGGTTGAGTATCTTTGCCGTGAGTGTGGCATCTGCCAATGGGTATGCCTTGGGATTTACCTCGTCCGTCTACAAGAAAATATATCACGTCAGTACAAAACAGAACAATAACGCAGAGTAATATAATGCCAAGCTGATCGATAACGTGAATTTTCGCGCTTAATCTAACGTAAGGAAACCATCGTATTCTCCATGAATCCTTTATCGTCGGCGTAAAAGTGAAAAGCGTGGCCAGAAAATAAACATTAACACGTGCTAAACCTAACCTCAAAAAGGGACGCGATGAAATTTCGAGGTTTCATGATATAAACTCACCATGATTGCTGGCTCGGCTCGTCGCTTTTCGCAGAAATACGCCTGGCGATCAATCTGATCAGGATCTTCGATGCCGATGCACTACTAATAACCGGAATAAATAGACGGCTTAGTCGAGTGTCGTTTGCCGCGTGACGCGTGCTTCCAACACAACACGCGCATTGACGCTCAAATGGCTCGCTTATGCGCTTGAGTCGCCCGCTCACACGACGCTCCAGAAGAGAGACGCTCCCCAAGCTGCGCAGTCTATTCACTGTCAAATAAGCGCGTCGGTCTCGGCCGACTCGAGCACGCGATACCAAAGTAGATTTTATTTTATAATTTTTATTGGTAAACAAACGAACAATCGATTGATGTCAAACGGTCTCTTTGTCATCCGAAAATTCGGAAATTTTTTATTAGACTACTGATGAATATTAGTCGGTTGTTTTTCGAGTAAATTGAAAATGTAAAACGTAATTAGTTTATTTTTTGAGAAGTACAGATTTAGATATTTGTGATGTTTTTGCTAGTGAGTTTTAAAAATATTAAACAGTTTTTAGTTTTTAATTTCAATAATAAGTGATTTTGAATCCAAGTAGGTATTACAATAATTGCTTATTATTTCTTGAAATTGACGGGATAATTTTAAAAAAGCAATCTGTGTTCGAGCGTAGTTGTAAAACGGCGAGTACTTTGTTTTATTTATACATAAAAATAAAAAAGCGTTATAAATAGTCATAAAATACAGTGACATTTATGATTTACACATAGATATAAATCATAACTATCGTAAAAAAAATTGTTTGAAATCATTCAAGTTGGGGCCCTCTACAAACTCGGATAGAAAAATTAAAAGAAAAGTTTGAGATAGGCGCGAAGACGCCATGTTTTACCTGTTCTAGGTAAAACAGAGTGAAATTTGATTTTTTTTAAATTTTTTGTTTAATAAAAATCTTGCTTTAATTAATATACTTCAAATTTCGTAAAAATTTGAAATATACCAATCCCAAATTGTTTATTCGAACGACATCAAACGTAAGAAGATGGATAATAACCCAAATGGTTAGGTTTGAGAAAGTTGTAGTATTTAAATTTTCAAATTTAATAAATTCTCTTTTAAATTTAACTAAAAGTTTACGTTAACTAATTATAAAAAAAAATCGTTATTTGCATGACGGATTTGCTGGAAAAGCAATAACCTATGAGTTACAAACAAAAACACAAGATAAAATTTTCAAAGCTTTCAAGATAACCATAGCGATAAAATTATCAAAATTACCAATTCGTTAATCAATTGTGCCTCCGTTAGAGAACAATCGCGAGCCTCAAGCAAACCGGAGATAAGAGCTAAAGAGCGAGATTTCAGTTGAGTCAGGAAGTGCGATTGTATGTATGCAACATTTATATATATACACGCGCGTTGAACGGAAAAGGCCAGTTGAGGAGCTCGCGCGCTGACAATTCCAAATGCGTTAGTGCTGAATTGGCAGTTTTGTCAATAAGACTAATTTGTGATATACACTCGTCCCTTTCAGCATGTTCTCCAAAGTGTCATTCCTCGCGTTTTTCGCCGTTATTTTCATTGTCGTTCAAACGCTTGCTTTTACAGGTATTGTCGAGCGGCAGGCAGAAGTCAACAATGAGCCGATTATAGGTGAGCGTTTGTCGTATTCTTTGCACTGTTTAAATTTTTCGAATAACCAAACAGATTTCCAATGCACGGGTAGTTTTTTTGTTTTTGGTTTTTAGATTTTTAAGGCGAATAAAGTAGTGTTAAACAATCCGATGAAAAACTATATGAGTGCATTTTTCTCGACGACATAAAAAAAGAAATTCTGATATAATATACTTCAAGTCACCTAACCTTGCAAAACATCCTGGTATATGTCACATGGCACGTGGGCAACATAATGCATTTTTCAAATTTTATCGACATAGGTACATATTTGTGATTTGAAATGTCGCGGAGTAATTAAATAAAGGGCGATTTAATTAAATTTTTACGTTCGTTTCTTATAACATTGACGACGGACTAACCCGGGTTGATTACACGGCTAAATGGCTATTAAGCGAAGGTTGTGTAATATCATACTCCCGCGGACGCGATTGTGTATCGATAATACAATTATGTAATTTCATACTTGCATTTCTTCCAATTATCGGAATCGTTGCTCATGTCGCTCGTGAAATTTGCTCTCCGGTTAATTATTCCAATTTTTTTTTTTTTATACCGATGTACGAATTTTTTCTTCGTTATGACTATATATTTTAAATTTAATTTCCTAATTAATCTTTGGTATATGATCATTGCTGTGTTTATCAATACCAACTTTTAATCGATATGCTATCTTTTTTTTCCATTATTTAATATGTATAATTTGTAATCTTATTTAAAGGGTGATGCACGTAATATAGCGTATTTATTTTAGGAATTTTATCACAAGAAATCAGTTACAAATTAAATCAAGTATATCCAGGGATGTACGATAGCTACATCGCGGCATCGTATGTGAAGTACATAGAAAGCGCGGGTGCCAGAGTCGTTCCAATATGGTCAGTCGAATTAAAAATCGTCAAAAAATTTTACGTGCCAAAATGTAATTTTTAATTCGCGACAATTACATTACAGGATCGGACAGGACTACTCGTATTATCAAAACATTTTAAGTAAGATAAATGGGTAAGTTTTTACTTTTTCATACTAAAACGAAATGAAAATAGAGAAAAAAATGAGAGAGCTACGAATACTTATTACTCACGTTTCTATCGAAGTGTACTGTTACCTGGCGGAGCAACGTTTTTTAATCAGAGTAATGGCTACGCGGACGCCGGACAAATAATTTACGAGTAAGAATTGAATATTTTTTTTTTGAGTTTTAATTCAACTCACGATATGAACTTTCATCAATGTAAATTATTTATCGTTTATTTTGAGTAAAGTTCGTCGAAAACTTGCCTTTTTCAGAATAGCCAAAGACTTTAACGACAACGACGACTATTTTCCTCTCTGGGGTACGTGTCTTGGCTTCGAGCTACTGACGTATCTGGCAGCCAATCGTCACGAGCATAGGGACGATTGTTCGAGCAGTAATCAGCCTCTTTCCCTCGAATTCACTCCAGGTTGGTGAATCAATATTTGTTTAACTTTGCAATGGTATAAAATAAAAATTATTGTTTTTTTTTCAAATTGTGCATTAAAAATATTAAGGTAACATTTGATTATTTTAGATTTCAAAGAAAGTCGGATGTTCAAGTATGCCCCGACCGATGCAATCGACATTTTACGAAATGAAAAAGTCACCGCAAATTTTCATAGATATTGCGTTACGCAGCAGGTAACGTCATCCTCGTCCAATTATTTATCGTATATTTCAGTTTTCATTGCAATTTAAATTTCTCGACAAAAATTTCTTTTTTTTTTTCATTCCTTCAGGGTCTCGCGCGAGTGAACTTGACCAAGGAATTTCGCGTTTTATCCAACAATCACGACTGGAACAATATGGAATTTATCTCGACGTTAGAGCACGTGGACTATCCTTTCTACGGCGTACAGTTTCACCCTGAAAAAAGTTCATTCGAATGGAAAGCGGGCAAGAACATATCTCACACTTACAATGCAATCAAGGCCAATCGTTATTTTGCTGATTTCTTCGTCAACGAAGGTGAGCGCGTGGCATTTTTTAGCCTTTTTTCTTTTTTAAATTTTACGTTTAATCCATAAAATTGAAATTGATTTACATCAAGAAGATTAAATTACTCGTTAATTTTTGCAGCTCGAAAAAATCGGCACAATTTCGCGAATAAAAAGGAAGAGAACGAAGCTTTAATTTACAATTACGCGGTGACTTACACCGGATTAGAAGGTTCGGTATTTGTCCAGTGTTATTTATTCAAACATACCCAATGACAAGGTATAAATTTTAATACAATTCATTACGAATATACTTATATGCGATTCGTGCATCGAATGGACTGAGACGTTAAATTAAGATTCGATCTACAATTAAGGCTTATATTTTGATATAAAATTTACAATAAATATTGAGTTTGTTCTTTTCTAATTATACAACAGTTCTTGTTATTCCGATAAACTTGAAATAACCATGTAACGTAGAAGTTAGCAGCGTAAGCTGAATGAAAGCTTGGCAGTGGGATAATTGTAAGGGAGAGAAGTTAGTGCTGAAAAGTCGTTACAAATGTATATATATAGAAAGAGCAGAGAGTCGGCTTTCCTTTGTAAATTGGCGTGTGCGCACGAGAGACGGTGACGTTGGCCTGGGTGGTTCCTTCGGCCTGGCGCCTGTGCCACGATACCGCCCGGCACGTTTTCCCTTATTTTCCGCTTAGACCCTCGCGCCAGCTAAGGATCAGTCAAAGGTGAATGTATATACGTGCTTATAACCTTAAGTCCAATTATTTTTCAAGGTGCAATGCTCTATTGTGTGTGGACTGCTTAATAAATTAGACTATTTATTATAGGGTTATAATAATTACAGGTTGATAAACCATATGCGATATATGTTGTTTGGTGTTTATTGCAAGTCGTTAAAGATAATCGCTGAAACTGATGAGTTTATTCTTTAAAATTTTTTTTTTATTATTCAACCACAATTGCAGGCAAAAGAGCTGGGCTCTTTCGAGTGCGCGCGAAAGAGAGCAAGCGCGCGAGAGAGATTTATGCCCTTTTATAACCTCATACATAAATACCATTAATATTCGGCGGAGAGAAAGAAATAAAAGAAAAAGAGCGCGCCGAGAGAAGCCGCGGAAGCGCGGAGAGAGAGAGAGGGGGGGGGAGAATCGGTCTTGCGGACACTTTGTAAAATTCATACGAAAAGCGAAAAAAGCCAGAGAAAGCTTTCCCGAGGCGAGGAGGCGAAGGGGATGATGTTGCGCGATAGAAAGAGAGCCCCAGTTTGAGGTCAATGTCCCGGTTAGCGCTGGTCTCGAGCCACATCCGCGTGCTCCGCCGTCGGACTGCAGCTGCATAGCGGCGTTGCAGCATATCTGCAATTGCACAGACTAGCGCGTATACGTACACACGTATACACGGACAGAGAGATAGGAGAAGGAGCAACTAGGGGGAGAGTCTGTCCGAGGGTTGCCGTGGCGACGTGACGTCGCGGCCGCGTCACCGGTGCAAGGACCCCCGGCCCTGCTCTCTCTCTCTCTCTCTCTCTCTCCGCGGCTACACAACACAGAGCGCGTCGCCCGGCGCTGTCAGCACCTATTACTCCCTCCACCACCACCACCACCTCCTCCTCCTCCTCAATGGACTGGCGCGTCCTCGTTCTCCGGCGCGCGCACCTGCGAGCCCATCCCCCAATCCGATCGCCGCAGCAGCAGCAGCTTCCTCCTCTCTTTCAAGCACATCCAGCGCACAATGCAACGCACACGAATCTGCGCCCTCGAGAGCTTACGGCCCCGAACTCCAGCCCTTCTCCGGCTCGTGACGAGGCGCTCGTCCTCGGACTCGGGCTCTCGACCGGGATCCTCGAGGCCGAGTGCCGGTTGTCGACCCAGGCCGCAGCCTGGACGGCCGGCCGGCTCCTATACCTTCCACCAGGGGGTGGGGGGGGGCATGCTCGGAGGTAAAGCTAGCGTGCGTAGCAGAGGGAGGGCCGCCCGAGGGAAGTAGGCCACGCGACGCCGGCTTCCTCAATGACGAGCATGACGTCAGCTCCATATAGATCCGGCGGCCAGGTGAAAACTGGGCCAAATTCCGCGCGGCCGCGACGTGTCGCTTGAGAGCGGCCGACGCGGGGGTAGGGTCGAGCTTTTTACCCCCTCTCTCTCTCTTGCTGCGGAAATATAACGCGCCGATATCCACTCGGCCCCATTCTGGGATCAGCGACGACACCTGCCTTCCCTCCCTCCCGCTGGAAGCTTCACCTTGCGCTCTCTCTCTCTCTCTCGACGATACTTACGCTCCTCTCGTATACGTGCGTGCCCTTCCCGTGTCGCAACCTTCCTGCCGTGCTTATTACTGCGTAGAGCCGCAGCAAGGATGATCTTGGATATAACGAGATGGGCTAAGCTTCCGCACAGACGTGCACACACACACACTCTCTTTTTCTATTTCACCTTCTTTCATACTTGGTATACACTTTTCTTTTCTTTCCAATTTATTAGAAAGCCGATTGCGTTGCCAATTTTTTACCGCACACCTCGAGCTGCGCCCTTGTCTTTTTTTTTCTCTCTCTCTCTTGGCCACGGAGTTGAGCGCGAAGGTAAAGTACTCAGGTGTTCGAATCGCCTTTATAGAATAGATGCTCACCAGGTTTTTTTTTCATTGAATCGCCGAAGTTGTGTCTCTTTTTTCCCCCTCGTCGCTCCTTCGTTGTTAAAGCCATTTTTAGGGTTGAATTATGTCAGCGACGAAGATACGGTTTTTAGCAAGGCGCTCTTAAGAGCGCGTGTACGGGGGGAAAAAACGGACGGACGAGAGAGGCGTCCCGATGTAAGCCAAAATAAAAAGAAAAGCCGTCGTAAAAATAGCCGAGCGAATTTAATCGGCTTGAATGAAGGATGAGGTTGTGGAAAAAATAAAAATAATAGAAGAAAAAAAGGAGGAGACGGAGAACGAAGGAGAGCGCGCGTGTGTGAGAAAGGGGTGGGGGGGTAAAATAAAATATGGATTAGCTTTGGCTGACGTTCATGAATTTCTCGGCTCGGAGAGCCTCAATGAACGACGATATTCCATGGGGCTTGGGCGTACGAGCTGTGAGAGAGAAGGGGTGGTAGCGGTAGGGGGGGGGGAGTTGATAAGGGTGAGGCTGGCTGGAAAATCTGGGTCAGTGTTGGATCGTGAATGGGGTTGATGCGACGAGCTCTTGCGGCTCTCTCTCTCTCTCTCTCTCTTTCTCTCGGCTCTCTGACGTCAGTGGGTGCATTCGCCTGCAACTGGGTCGCGAGAGAGAGAGAGCTTTTCAGTTTTGTCAGGGCCGGAGGAAACTCCGCCGCGCGCAAGCTCGCGCCGAGCGCTCTGGTACATCTCTGCCCTCCCCCCCCCCACCCCTACTTCTTCTCGTAATTGCGCGAAAACAAAGACGGCATCCACGAAAGCTTTCGACTTTTCTCTCCCTCCCTTTGCCCTTCCTCTCTTTGTCGCTCTTTGTTTGTTTCGTAAACTCGCGAACGTTATAAGGATGAAGCGTAAGGGCCGCGCGCGTCTATGTAGTCATTAACGATTCACCGGTTACCTCAACGATATCCAAGGACGAATATTCAAAAGGTACCTTGCGTCGGTTTCGAAGAAAGACCTAATTTTCCGTAAATTGACCTTAATTTTTTTCCTCCGTTTTTGACGTTTAAAAATTGTTATCCAAAGAAGGATACCTATAGTCTATCGTTTTGGATCTTACGTTCTAAATGTGTTTTTGTTCGATACTGAACTGCTTTTTTTTCTTCACATTTCATTAGAATAACTACGTGAATATTATTCGCTCCTTAAATCTTTTGTTTGTTTTGCGACAAAAAGCCTATTGCTTCACGGGGATTTATGACTTGTATAGAATAGATCGGCCATTTATTCAACTATCCCACCGACATCCAAGTAAACCAGAGTACGAAAAAAAGCGCGAGTAAGAAGGAGGGTGCAAGGAGGTGAAAAATTCAAGGAGTAAGCTGCCGGAAATGCAGATCGAATAGATCGAGGCTAAGAAATCGCTGCCGAAAAGAAAGCCAAGAGTGTACGGGCATACGTGTGTGTGTGTTAAGTTTCCGAGGCGTCGGCAGAGAGAGTGAGAGGCCCCACTCTCTCTCTCGGGTCAGCTACTGCGGGCCGAGTGTAAAATAGGGTTTGCGAGGGGGGAAGGGGTAGGCGACTCCCGGCGTGAACTTTGAACGCCGGGAGCAGGGGCGCCGGCGTGGCAAACTGGGTTGCTTCCAAATATAGCAGCGCGGACGCGGCCTAAATACGAGCCGCCCCTACTCCGTCTATTATTTATAGACGCGGGCCAGCCGCGCGCGAGGTCTCCCACCCCCACCCGCTCGGGGACTGCTCTCGAGCAGGCGCGCGCGCGCGTGTGCCTGCTCATCGGCTTCGAGTGCCAAGGGTGCGCCCGGTCTGTTGTCTGCCCTTGCCTCCCCCAACGACGCAGAGAGAATGCCGTTCCGCTCGGTTCGGATCGCTCACCTTGCACCGTGAAACGCACGCGCCAGAGAGAGAGAGAGAGCTGGACTTGTTTTGCGCGCGAGTCGCCCTCCGGACTTACAGATGGACGGACTCTTTGGTACTTATTTACTTGCTAGATTTCACTCTTCCGAAGCTTCCCCTTCGTTTTATGCCGCGCTACTGCTGCCACTGCAGCTATACGACAGTTGAAGGATTTATCGGGATTGTCGACGGGGGAGGACCGGGGGAGAGTGGGAGGGGAGGAAACGCTGAATGACATTCATTCTGCTTCGTCAAGTCGTCGCGCATGTACACGACGTGTGCGCGATGAAATTCTAATTACGCAGCTGGAAGTAGCGGCGAATTCGAACGGGCCGAAGGGAATTTCTAAACGATATTCGGACAACGTCTGACCGTAGTCGGCAGTTATCTACTTGAGAGGGACGCCTCTAAAGCCGTGGGGCGTTTTGATAAATCAGCGGTATTATTCAGGTGGGGGATACAGGGACGCGCCCGTCGAGGATGAAAATTCGAAATAACCGGTTATCGAGATTGCGCCGGAGCAATCAATTTCTTAACCTTCCCCCCCCCCCTCCCCGCCCCATCATCCCGTTCAAGCCTTTCACAGGGAATATGCGACGCGTTCGCCATTGAGCACGGCTACACGTGCCGTATGCGCAAGGACTGAAGTAGAAAGGGGCATAATAGGGAGGAGGGGTGGGTTACTAAAATCACTGTCCACATGCTCAGTGCTGATACGCGACGAGGAGAGAGAGAGAGGGAGTCAAGCGTCGGCTGGAAGGCAATTTTCGGGTCTCGAAAGATCAAAGGGCTCCGAAGAAGTGTAGGTGAGAGACGGAGAGCGGCGGCTCTCGCTCTCTATCTCGCGCGCGCAGCGTATATCGGGGTCAAGGCTTGCCAAGGGGGCGAGGCGGGGGCTCTCTCTCTCTCTCTCTCTCTCTCTCTCTCTCTCTCGGTGTGCATATCTATCCGGCGCGGGGAGGCCGCAGACTACCTGGGCAACACCGCGTGCGTCATGCCGCGACCCGTGTCTACGCTCTCTCTCTCTTTCTACGTACCAGGGCTAATCGGCTAGCGAAGGCCGCGCAAGGCCCGAGACCCCAAAGTCCGTCCGGCCTTGTCCGCGCCCCTGCCCTCCAACGCGGCCGAAAGACAGAGAGAGAGGACTAGCAGGGCCTCTCTCGCTAGACCGAGCACGCGCTTCCGCCACATCCTCGAAATCATTTCGATTTCAGCTCTGCGCTTTCTCCCCCCCCCCCTCTGGTACATCGGATACGTTTCACATAATTATAACCTTCTGTTGCTGCTGGCCCTCGGCTATACACCGGAAATGAAAAGTCCTCGCGGCCGTTTCCCAGGAAATGGGTACATCCCGTTCGTTATCCCCGTGCGAGCTTGCGAGAGCGCGTGTGTCGCTTTACAGCAAGGCTCTGCGCGGTTATCAATATTATAATGCCGCTGTGTGTACGGACTCGGCCGCTATAAAGCGCGGCACTTTGTTATAAAGCCGAGTTTTAATACGCGCCGATGTAGTTACGAGGGGGGTTCGCGCGATAAATAACGCCGAGCGCGCTGAATGTCAAATAACGCTCGATTAAGCCCGGCTGATTTATCTTTAAAATTGCTTTGGCAAGAGAGAGAGAGAGAGCGCCCTCGAGAGGGCTGCGAGTGGGGCTTTTATGTGTATCGTTGGAACGATAACACTCTCCGGGCGGTTTTTCGGGAGCGGCAATATGTGTCGGAGAGGGAAGTGCGGGTGCGCGTATAGTGCCGGCGACTGGCGAAAAGTGAGGGACGAGAGGCGTGTAGTGTTATAATACATGGGCGCTAGTCGCGGACGAGGAGTGACGTATATACGAGAGAGAGAGAGGGAGAAAGCACGGGCTGGATATCGCTATTCTAATTACAGAGGATCTCGTAAATTTTGCACCGAGAGGGTGCAAGAGCAGAACGAGGCTGAAGAGCCGCGCGTTACGGGGGGGGGGGGGCGAGAGCTATGAGGGGGGGGAGGAGGGCGTCGCGTGTAATCGGGGCAGAGGGGGCGCGGGGTCGGCGCCCCCTCCTGCAGCGGCGCTACTCCCACCGCCTCCACCGAGCTTGCGTCTTGCGCGCGGCCAACTCCGCAGCCGCACCCGAATCCCCGGCAGCTCACTCGATCTTCTCTCGCTCCGTCTCTCTCTCTCTTTCACCACCGCCACCAGCCGACTCTCTCTCTCTCTCTCTCTCTCTCTCTCTCATCGCCCCGAGCTTTCTCTCAATGAGGACACGCCGATGCGTTTTCTACTGCGGCTGTTTCATCCCTCTACTATTATACAGCAGTTTTGCAGCTTTTGCACTCGAGCCAAACAAGCTCTACGTGCACCCCTCGGTTCTGCGGTATTTACTTCTTAACTTACCTTCTTTATTTTATCTTTTTGCTTTATTTTATTGAAATTCTGATTGAATTTGTATGTTTTTACACTTAGAACATATTTGTTTGTTTGTTGATCGGATGAATAGTAAGATCCGTTGAATTGGCTTTTGAATAAAGAAAAAGAGGAGCATAGAAAAGAGGATTAAAATAAGATAAATTATTATTCAGATTGGAGGATACGAGGTTAGATATCAAGTAAATACGAGTGTAATAGTTATAACATGAAAAACGTTTATTTTCAATCGTAGACCATGTGTATGTATACATATTATGTACAGTATAGCCATATTTAAATTAATATTACTTATTATATTTTATACATATAATGGCTATTATCATATGTATATGTCTATACAAAACTCAATAATCATACTGTTGGAATGAAATTTATTACAATTAATGCAATTCGGTGACTAGTCGTGCTAGAACGGTAATGACGTTTGGTTTAAAAAAATAAATGTGGAACAGGTAATACTGATTTTCGTCGGATTCGTATATGAACAAACGACAATAAATTTTAGTATCCTTTGGAAGTTTTGAGTTTATTATTCATAAGTATTTTTTTTCGGAATCGTTTTATCAAGGCGTGAATACCACTATTTTATCGGGAGCAGGGAGACTCTATAAAGGCACTAGTTGGATGACACAAGCATTATTCGTGAGACTATGACGTTAGTACGACGCTTAGTTGAACGATCTTCTTTTTTTATTTTATTTTTATTCTTATTTTTCAAATCGCTCGTACGACAATGTCAAATCGAAGATAATTTGATAAAGTGATTATTGTGACGTGTTGAATGGTGCCTAGAATCTCGTGCTCTTGCGAAATGACTCTTTTATTTATTTTATATTTTTCATTAACACGTTTATACACGTACGTCGCTATTTACGTACGTATATATATTACATGTTATTACAAGTAAAAATGTCTCACTATATCTCGTTTAATCATCGAGGTATACTTTTGCAAGATATTAAATTTTTGTAATATTCGATTAAAACGTAGTTGACTATAGAAACGTAGATTGGCCTACGTATATCATACATAATTTCCTATAGAAAAAGGTGTTTATTTTTTGTACGCGTAGTATAATTGGCTTATCAGCAAAGTCTCTCGTTATAATACGATATTCTTTTAAATGACAGTTTTTAATTGACTGGCTACAGTTATACTGGAGTTTTCTTTTTATTCATCCGCTTTTATACCTTAGCTTAAAACTTATTCATATATATATAATTAAATAAATTTCGTTTATTTATACTTGTTTTTTTTCGAATATTTTCAGTTTTCAAACTTTTCCCGAGTTTTCACATTTTTTTCCCGTAACTCACTTTTTTTCGGCGCTTGGCGCCTCGACAATTTCAATTTTACAAATCAATTTACACAATGACAATTCAGTCGTACAATGATATGTTACTACGTTGAATTACAAGCTCCTCGATTGACGATTAAATCGAATTAAATTCATCTTCACACGTAGTTCACCGAGACTCAAGAAACAATGATTTCTCGTGATCGGATTGTTGATTTATTACGACGTTTTGGAAGCACGTTCTGTTTCTCCTTTTTTTTCAAATTTTTCCATTCGGGATAAGTTTATAATTATACACTAATTAGTTATTAATAAGGTGTATAAGAAGGAGATCGATGGGATTATTTTTGGTATGTCTAGTTACGAGTTTAGAGGGACCGTTAAAATTTTTATTTCTGTGTATTGGAAAAATATTAAGAAAAGTAGCAAAAATGAAAAGGTTATTATATTACAATATGTACCTTTGTTTTATACAACATTACGTATGCGTGTGTATTTGTGTACGTGAGTTCATATATATATAAATCTACGAACACGTTCGTCAATTAGTCCCACTTAATTTTCCGCGTCTCTAAGTAGATCCTCGACAAGCTTCAGCCCTATAATCCCTCATTATACTCTGCTAATCAGTTATATCCAAAGCCTCAGCCTCCTAATTCCTACTTCAGATCTTGCCTAAGTTACATTTTCCCAATACCTTCCAATACGATAGCAAAAAGCTCTAGCATAACGGATTCTCGTCTATTTCCTCCTTAGGATCCCCCTATACCGTCACAATCGTCGATATTTCTTCGCATCCGTTAAAAACACGTGAAAATCGTTGAAAAAAACCATAGCGAGGTCCTTATTTTATCCATATCATACGCATTATAAGTGCACTAATCCTCAAGCACACATGCAGCCGTTGAAATGTTCAAAGTCGCACCGCGGTCAGTTAGACGCCCGTCGAGAGCGAGCAAAAGTGCACTTGTTCACTCGAGAAGGTAAAAGTATATCGCCGGCGGTTAGACGGCGCTGCGTGGAATCCGCTGGGTCGGCAGGCCGGAGAGGCCCTTGACGTAGGTGTAGGTGACGGGGCTCCTGAGTATGCGCTTCTGCTGCTGGTTCTGCTGATTCTGCTGATTCTGCTGCTGGGCCGGGAGCTTCTTGCCGGGCGGCTCGCTCGTCGTCTCGAGCCTCGCCGAGATCTTGAGGCTCTGGAAGGCCTTGCGCAGACGTCGGGCCGTCGAGGAGGAGCGCTTGCGCTCCGGCTCGCCGGTCTGGCCGCCGTGGAGCAGCTGCGAGCGCACCCGCGGCACCGAGCGATGCCGCACGCGCATCTCCTGGGGACTGCCCGGGCTGCCGCCGCCGGAGCGAGCGCGGGGCCGCTCGGTGCCCCGGCGCGAGGGTAGCTCCGCGCTGCCGGTGCTGCCGCCGCTCGAGCAGCCGCTGTCCGTGCTGCACTCGTCGTCGACGAGCTCGAGCCGCTGCAGGCTGCCTCGGCTGCTGCGACTGTCCTCCATAGCTTTCCCCTTTGTTTTTTTACTTTTTATACTTATTTGCGAAAACTCGCTTTCTTTCTTTTTTTTCGATTATTCGCACTGTTTCGATAGAGCTTGTTGTCGGCTTGCTACAACGAGAGCGCTTTAACGAGTAGCCGTTAATGCTGCTGGCGATGCAAGGGGGAGAGAGAGCAAGAGTGTTTGGCCCGCTTGCTTCTCGATTGAACTGAGCTTGCGGCCCGAGCCGCGGGGCTTTTATAGCAGCGGCTCCACGTGGGGGAGAGAGAGAGCCTGCGCGAAGAGGGAAGCCGTTGCCGTGGCAGCGCGGCCGAGGCTTGCCCCCAGCACCCCTACCACGCACCCCCTCCCCTCTCTTTCGCTTGTACCTTAGCCACGAGCCTTCTGATCTCGCGATCTAACTCGCCTGCTTGAGCTTTCGGGGTAAGGCTAGAGAGAAACTTGCGAGTCTTGTATAACCATTTATCGAGGCTTCGAACTTGGATGTAAAGAAGCTCGTAAATTACGCCCGACTACGCCGAGGCGTTGGAAAAGCTTCGACACGAGCCTTCCGCCGATTAACTTTCCCTTCCGGCACGTGCGCGCTTTGTATATGAAGGTTCGCGCGCACCTTATACCGGCGTATATAGATACGAAGCTCATTGTTATTTCGGGAATTTGCACTTCAAAAGAGACACCCGCGCATTTTTCCTTCTCTCGCGAATATCATTGCAAATGGAACGGCTACGAAGAAAGACATTCCGATGTCTCGGTATTCTTTCGATATCTCGGAACGAAATTTTTGTGAATCTTCGACAAATTGAAATATTGTTAATAATCTCTTCTTTTCAACGTCGATTGTTTGAAAACTCGTTGATCCGTCGAATGAGCTGACAGTGGCAGGGCTTGTTAATAGTCAAGGGAACGCAATTAAAAAAAAAAGGAAAGGTATAATCGTAAATAGACTCGCATTTTCACGTGGCGGTACGCGAGACCCTCGTCGACTTGTTCGTAACACTTTGTCAAGGATAGGATTGGTCGAATGAAAATTAATGGATATCGTCTAATAATAAACGCAGGCGCATTGGGAGGCGTTAAAAAGAGTGTCTAAAAATAAAGGAGAAAGAAACCGGAAGGGGGGGGCGGGGGCGGTAGCGAAAATAATAAAGTTGCCGAGTGACATTAGGTTTCGGTGTTATTGAAAAAAATTTCATCGACAGCTATAACCCCCCCCCCCTCTCCACGCGGCCGCCGTGCGAAGGACTAATGTCGGCGAGAGCGAGAGAAAAAACTTTATCGCACTCGCGAGAGTATGTGTTCTTTCTCAATGTCTCACGCGGATCCTTGATACTTGATAATGAGAATACTCCGACTAATTTCAACTTTTAGGGGTTACATTCTTATTTGCGAGCGAAGGAGGAAAAAAGAAAGCAGTGCGCGCAGCGTGCACGCGTCAACGGTGAATTAATTTTTTTTTCCTTTTATCGGAACCTTGATAAAAAGACACTCTCTTACCTTGTCGCTTGCCACCTGCGTTTGCATTCATAAAGGTTTCCTTTTTTTTCTCGGGTGTAATTTTATACCCCGCCTGCCGTGAAGCTCCCAAAAGTATTATTCGTTCCTTCGTATCGTTCGCGCCGGACCATATCGCGCCCTTATCTACTTAATCGACAGGAGAGTAAAATTATTTCCTTCGATTGTTTCTTTCGCATTTGTTTCTACCCTCGAGGAAAAATTTAGCGAACTTCGAAAAGCAATTTAAATATACGACTTTTACAAGAGCAAGTGCAATCAAGAGCTTACAAAGCTCGCTTTCCCCATGAGAGAGCAGAAGAGCAATTACCAGAGAACTGGCCAATCGCTCCGTATATCTAATAAAGTTTAATAACGTTGTTATGCATGCGCATTTCCCGTTATCGATACAATCCGTAGAGGGTAAGAGAGAGAGAGGCCAGTCATATATCCAATCAGTGGGGACTGTTATATCCATTGCCGCCGAATACATAGATATTTTCAACCTCCTCTCGACCTCGAAAGCGCGAAACCGTCAAATGCAGAGAGTCGAGTGCGTAAGGTCACAGGCAACCCATGCACTTATGCTCCTTTTTTCTTTTCGCGAAAGCCCCTTGAACGTAACGTCTCTATTTCTTTCCCTCTCGACATCACATTGGCAGATCAATTAGCTTATGCAGCCGAAAGATAGCCAAGCGTGCAATAACCGAGAGAGCCGGCCGCGTCCTCGTCCGCGCGCGGTTTAAAAATAAAAACTTGACAATTCAGGATGTAGACCGGGTCGCGAGTGTATTTTTGGTCAAGAGGGCCGACCGAGTTATTGAACTCCCTCTTCTCCGCTCGATCGATAGCTTATACATCTCTCTTTCTCTTTCCAGCGCTGTTACTCTTTTTTTTCTCTCTCTCGCTCTGTGGACTCATTGCCAAGCGTCTTCGTTGGCCGATATCCGAAAAATTTACATTACACGTTTATCAATCCAATATTTATAACGGATGAATGGTGTTTGTAATACATACGGGGAGGTTGGGGTGAAATAAGAAAATTGCCATGGTAAGATTAGCTGAATATTGAATTTATTGCTGATGAATTTTCACAGATGCAGACGAGACGTGGTTGTTGCTTTGTGTGTGTGTGCGGGTTAGATGAGACATGGTTGGATTTTGAATTAGCGATCTGCCGAACATGCTGATGTGAGGACGGAAAGAGAGGGACAAATAGGGAGAGAGAGGGAGGGAGAACGAGAGTGAGCTGCGCCGGCCGAGAGCCCGGGGTTGGCACGGCCACGGCGAAGAGCAGTTGTGCGTGCCGATCGCTGGCCGTGCGGTGTCAGCTGTACGAGGACACTGGGCCGTGTCCTCCTGCTACCCCGGGCCCCGGGCCGTCGAGGACTCCGGCGGCTTTTGTTATTGTTGTTCAATCGCCGATTTAGTAGTAATAGCCGCTGGGCCTACCGTAGTAGAGCGGGCTATAGGCCGAGGCGTAGGAGAGGGAGCTGTAGTACGGCGAGGCGGCCGGGTAGGCGATCGGCGCGGCGGCGATGTAGGACGTTGGGTAGGCAGCGGCCAGGTAGGCGCCCGGCTTCGCCTCGGGCGCCGGAGCTGGGGCTGGTACCGGGGCTGGAGCTGGTACAGCGGCGGCGAAGGCCAGGATGGCGGCGAGGACGAACTGAAAAATTTTGAGAAATCGGGGCTTTTTATTATTGAGCTTGATGTGGCTTAAAATTCGGAGTTATTGGGAGAAAATCGGTATGGCAATCGCTACTTGACAATTCGCTGTATTTCCTTGTATGAATACTTCTAGTGATTTAATCGTAAGACGACGCGATGGAAAATATCAATAATATAGTCAACAAAATGAAGCGAACCGTTTTAATGTTCCCCGACTGATTTTAATAACAAAAGTGCGTAAAATTCGCTAAAAATCGGTATAACAAACAATGGATAGGAAAAAACTCACCAGCTTGAACATGTTGATTGTAGTCGAGGAGGCACTGGTACTCGTCGAGAGAACAGTATGTTTGGATGCGGCGAACGCCGTTGCTTATATACCGATGGCGAGACGCCGATTTCTTGGTTTGTTTTTGTTTTGGCTCTCGTTCTCTCTCTCCTCCCGCAGATTGCGGCTTTCAGCGGATAGACAACAAGCAAGCAACCAAGGGGGAGCGAATGTGGCTGGTAGGGCCGGGGGGGGGGGGAAAGAAGATTGGAGGCTCGTAGAAGGGCTGGTCAGCCGGCTCGGCCAATCGGCTGCGCAGAGCTTGAGGTATAGAAAAATCAGCCGCAAGACCGGTATATCGGCCCAGAGAGAGAGAGAGAGAGAGAGAGGAGCCGCCGGGCCAGTCTCCGCGACTTACGCATCTATTTGTATCCCTTCACCTGCGCCCGTAATCGCTTCGACGCGCTCACTACCGGCGGACAAAGACTATCTGTCACGAGGATCTCGAGCTGCTCTCACGTGATGGCTACCCCCCTCCCTTCCCCCCTTTTTCCCTTGACTTTTTTGTTCCATCTTTTCAACCCCCCTTGCAACTCCCTCCTCGTCATTGGCGTGCATGCCTGTTTACAGAAATTTCATCGCCGTCTCTTATTCTTCAGCTCCTTTTTGCGTTCCCACCTCCTTATTGATTTTCCTACTCTTTCAAAACCGTTTGTTTTTTTTTTATCACAGTAACGAGGTTCTGAGCACAGTGTGTATTTTTCCAAAAAGAAACAAACAAATTTTACGAAAAAAAAAAAACAAAACGATTGTCTTGAATTTTGAAACCTGCATCTTCTCGAGCTGAAAAAATGTGCAATAGTAGAAGCAATCGGGATGGTTCCAATCTACAAATGATCTAGTTCGAACAGCAGCAATCAGGCCTGGCAAAAGGGAACGAGCTTGCCTAACAAAGCTGCTCTCTCGCGCATATGCGCAAGGCCTGGATGAAAAGTCCCGGTGTCGTATGGAACAAAGGCGCGCGTAGTGACGCAGTTACACTGAGAAAAATTGTAGGGTAAAAATTACTATGTGTCTTAGTAAACCCCGGACATCGATGCATTTTGATGAAATTTACACACAAACTGTCCGAAA
>JAPYYQ010000083.1:5000-123865 GCA_030522585.1 Anagyrus pseudococci
GGAGATACGACGCCCGAGATATACGCGCCCTGATGTGGCTAAGGGGGAGGGAAGGGAGGTATAGTAGTTCGTAGGAGAGAAGAACCGCTCCCCGGCGAACTTTCCACCGGGGAAAAACGCGCGCTCAGCTCCAGCTCGTTTTCTCTCTCGCTTTGTGCATGTTCGAGGAAGCGCTACAAATGTCAGGCACGTAGTGAGAGAGAAAGAGAGAGAGAGAGATCGGGCTGAGGCCGGAGCGTATAGAGAGTGCAGGGCGCGTACGCGTATATATCGGTGGCTGGTCGCGCTCGGGGGGCCGGAGACGAGCTGTCGCGCTTGCGGACTATACGCCCGAGCGACGGCCCCGAACGACGAGGAGCGCGCAAAGCCCGCATGCTACAAAGCCGCTTTGAGAGCGAGCGAGAGCACGGCGCACGGGGCACGTATGGAACAGCGCCAGACGGAGAGCGCATGCGAAAGGAGGACGACGGATTACTAACGACATGTGTCCACGCGTCTCTCTCTCTCTCTGGCTGTGTGTCTTGTGTGTGAGCAGCTTGTATGGCTCTCGAGCATACACGCGGCATCGCTCGAACCAACCCAGCCGTACAGCCTAGCTGTATCTACAGCAAGAGAGAGAGAGAAAAAAAGGAGCGATCGAGCCAAGGGCCGCGAAGAGCGAGAGGGTCGACGGGGCAGGTCGCTTAGAAAAATGTCTTTGACGGCCGCCTCCTTATAATCCCCCTTACCATCCCCGGCGTTTCCATGCGACTAATGTTGCTATGCTCCTCCAGCATATAGGGCTCCGGCACGACGACGGATATTCGCGCATTGCGTTGGCTGATGCGGCCAGCAACGTCGGGGCTCTCTCTCTCTCTGCGTGCGTGCATGTCGGCAAGAGAGCTCGATCGACGCTCTCTCGCATATAGCGCACATGCGAGCCCTCCCGCACCGACAGCCCATGCTATGTGTGTGAGCGCACATCCCGCAAACGCTATGGGTATTATGAGAGAGAGAGGGAGAGCGAAAGGGGAAGGATAGGGCCTCCGGCTCTCTTTGCCGGCTTTCTTGTTTATTAACAAAGAGACGTGTTTATGCGAACGACTCTCTGCATTCGTGAATGCGCGGCTATAGAGGGGGCAGGGTAGAGCGTGACAGACGGGGAGGACTCTGCGCGGGAGAGGGAGAGAGGGACTTTGCGGTGTGCGACAAGCCGAGAGTTGATGGGATGCGATATTATATAGCAGATGAGGGGGAGGTGTATTTTTATAATCAAGCCAACGGGAGACGTGATTGGATCTAGCCTTTGGCAGCTGTGGGAGTGCGCGCGTTTGGAGATATAGAGGGGGACAAGCGATTTTGTTTTTGCTAATGCGAAAGGACTAATGAAGATTAATACGGCGGCGATATGTGTGCCGAGGGTATAGGCTCGGATTAATAATCGGAAAAGGTATAGAGCTTTCGGCTGATAGGGCTATCGGATATGCGTGTCGCGGTTGTCCGCTGTACACGAGGCGGGTTACCGATTGATCGCGTTATGCCAAATGAATTTTAAGTATATTCGCGAGCGTTGAATGTATAACGATTTTTGTTTCGACGTTTTTTCGGAATTTGACGGCTTTTATGCGGGAGTATGAGGCACATTATCCTGTATATAAATACGCTTGGAATAATCTAATTCGCTATGCTGGCATTTATCCCCGTGAAAATACTTGACGCAACGCTTCGAATGAACACTCTGTGTATACGCAAGTTTGAAAAATTATAAAAAAGGATAGTCGTTTAATGAAAAATTTCGCAACTTGAAAATATTGCGGTTGATATAGTCGCGAAGAGGAAAGGAGTTCAGAAATACATTAGGCTCGTTGAGTTTAACGATGAGATCAGCTGCTTTTTTTCCTCCTTCTTTTGCGTTTTTAGCGCGCCTACAGTCCATAGACGGGGGAAACGAGAAACGCGCCAGAGGTAGAAAGAGAGAGAGTCAATGTAATTACCGGCGTAATTAAAAAGCGCTTAAAACGCGATTAACGGCCAGCAGCGCCGGACGAGCTGGCCCCGTACACTCCCCCTCAGCTGTTAACTTACACCCTCTCTCTCTCTCTCAGGCATATACACACACGTATACGCCTCTATAACCCGAGCGGACGTGATCATTGCATCTCTTTAGGGCTTCCGTCAATATATTCGGGAGCTTTGTCGGTTGCTTCTCTCTCCTATGTAGATCACACGATTCTCCAATTGTTTTCCCGAAAAATTACATCGAACGCCAGTTTATGTACGTGTTTGGATTATACGAGAGAGGTGGGTGCACGTGAAAGGTGGATTAACATCAGCGCTCGATTATATCGCTTTAGCCGTCCGAAACTTTATTTATCCATTGAAATTTTCATCGCTCACCGAAATTACCGCGAGACGTGAGTTTATTCACGCTCGGCGAGCGCGCGACGATAAGTCTTAGATAGCCTTGTATTAAAAATAAAAGATGAAATAGGGGGAGAGGCGGCAATAAAAAATAAACGAGAACTGCTTTAATGTGTATATATACGTAGTAAAATAAAACAATAATAAAAAATAAGGCGCGCGCGCGTGTGTCGAACTATACTGACGAGAGGAGCCCGAACGAAAACATTAACCTTCGCCGGAGCCACGTCGATACGCGAATAAGCGACTGCGCGCGTGTGTAAGAGTGAGAGGGAGGCTATTCTACGCTACGAAACCATAATATTGCCGTGAAAAATATGTCGTCCGAGGCAGGGGCAACACTAGACGCCGGTATTCTTGGCAGGCGGAAAATAACAGACGTCAGCAGAGCAAGAGAGAGAGAATCATCGACGTCGTTGCGCACAGTCAGCGCGAATATTTTTTCCTTCCTCTCTCGTAAGCTTCCGAGTGTCTCTCGCTTGCTAACCGCGTGTTCTCAGATTCGCGTTAAACAATCCCTGGCTCGCTGGCCTATCGTCTTCATACACGTCTCGGCGCGTCTTTGACGAACGAGCAGAGTGTTTCTCTGGAATGCCGGCCCCGACGGCTTTTTGTTTATTCCTATGTATATATATAAGTCTGTGCAATTGTTTACCCGGCCTCGGGACAAGTCACGTTCATTTTGCATAACAGCCGATCGCTTGCTATATACGTGATACGCGCTCAATTTCTCAATTTTTAAGAGAAACGAAAGAGAGCCGTTGTTTTTTCTCGGGAAAAAATTTATAACGTGTGCGAATTGCAAGTGGTAATGAACTTTTTTTAGGATGCCCGATTACAGAAGTGTATTTTCGGATACACGAGAGAGAGAGGCACTGACGAGTACAGAATTTGAACGCGGCTGATCGACAAAGAAAATTTTGAAATGTCAGTTCTCGGATTCGTGAGTATACCGATATTGCTTCATTGAGATTACATACATCGAAATAATTATTAGTCAGCAATCTTTATAAACGATTATTTCCTCTTTTTTCTTCTTCCTCTTATTCCTCACGAGCATTGGATTTTTGCAATATCGCCGCCCCGTAATACGCGCTCCGGCCGATTGAAGTCTGAGAATCGGTTAATTGACTCCGCGATCACGTGATTTTGAAAGTTGCGGACGATTCCTCGCTTCGCCGCTGATATTAAAATTTATCAAAGAGACGCGCGCGCGGACGCGGCCGAGCGAGATTGATAAATAAGTCATCGCGAGCAATGATGCATAAAATGCCGAACAACATTCTTCTTTTTATTCTTTATTCTTATTTCCACTCGCGTATTCATGCGATGCGCTTATAAATTTACGATCATCGCCGGCGCGTTAACCGAGACTTTTCCTCGCGTTAATCGTTGAAAATAATAACGAAAGAAAAAGGAAAGAAAATAACACGTTCCATCGGACAAGCAATATTCCTCTGTACATCCTACGATCCAAACGCCGTGTGAAATGAAAAGAAAAGGTCGTAAGAGACAAACAAAAACAGAAGGGCGGGCTATAAGCCTAGTCGTAGACGATTTACAGGCCGTTACCAAGTTTATTAGGCTCTCCCTCGAGCCATAAGCGCGGTGTATACGGGCGCGCACGGTAAATAAATTCGAGCGCGTCTCGCACCTGTCGGCGTACAAGAAGGAGCCGCAGTTGGAAAGTGCGATCGGCCGAGGCCCAAAACCGAAAATCCACCGAGTCGCTCGAGAGAGAACGTGCCCGTCTCTCGAGCCCGGTGTAGTGGTTGGGCAACCGTCGAAAATTATTTAAATTTTCCCGGTTGGGCTTGTAAATTACGCGGCCGACTAGTCCGTTGCCCCTCGGCGAAGCGAATCCGAAATCGCGGTCGGGTCAGGTGAACACGATAGACGAGCCTGTGCGTGTATATATATATAAAGGTATACACGAGGGAGAGAAGAGCAAAGGGGGGGGGCAGAGACAGCCTGCGCACCTGCCTGCGGCTGCGGCGCTCGTTTTTCTCTCCCCCAGCCGCGACGAATCGATAGCCCGTGACGAAAGCCTCGGCGACGTATAGTCGGCCGCGATTTTCAATCGGCGAATAATTAACCTCCACCCGTGTACTCCGAACCTGTCTGTTGTTATAACGTACAGAGCGCACCGGGCTTCGAAGGGATATCCAGCAAGCTCTTTCTTCGGGAGGAAAAATCGAGCGAGCCAGTCTTCCTGGACTGGCCAAATTTACATTCTAACCGAGCTCAGCGTTCGACGTTCTTCATCCGAAGAAGAAGAAGAAGCGCACAAGTCGAAGAAGAATATAGTTGGATGAAATGCGAGAGTCGGAGCAAAGTTTGCCTGGAAGCAAGAGCATATTCGCGCTCGCGTATATATCTTTCTCTTTCTCAAATCTATAAGTCGTCGATTCTTTCGACTAAGCATTTCCAGGCTCTCCCGGTCAAATCCTGGGCTCAGCGCTCTGAATTATCGTTCGGTTATTATACAGCCTTCCTAGTTTCGTCACGCCCTTGATACAATTGCTGACTCGAAATTCTCGCTTTTATCCTCCCCCCCCTATATATATATATACGGCCTCTGCTCTCCTCCATTTAAACACATCTCTGCGTGTGTGCTGTAGACGTGTACCGATCGCAGTCGCAGATACGAGCAATAGAGCAGCCAGCACGTTTTATTACGTCCGTGCGCGTTGCCAAGTGCCTTTTGCTCGAAAGATGAAAAAAAAAAGAACCAAGATGAGAGAGAGAAGGAAAAAAACGTCAGGAAAATATATTCCAACGTATAAGGACCTTCTCTCTTTTAAAATTCTCAAGATAATCAGGTATAAGAAGGACGTGCCTGTATATAACCGCATCGTCATAAAACTAACAAAATTCTTAGCGTACGCGCGCTCGCAGAGACGCGCAGGAGAGCGTACGTATATACACATGGACACTCACACACACACACACACACACACAGAGTCGTGAGCGAAGTGACTTTCCTTTCGGTAACCCAAAACTCCGCTTGACATTAACAAGCTTCCTCGAAGAGCAGTCGAAATAACAGACCTCCCGCGTGCCGCTTTGAAAATCCGAGGCGCATCATTAATACGCTATGCAGAGCCACGAGCCCAAGGGAGCCACCAGGCATGTAACTGCAGAGAGAGAGAGAGAGAGATAGAGAACGGCTAGACGAGGGACCAGGGGGAGGAGGGGAAGGATATAGTGTTCGCAGACAGGGTTTCATCGGGCCTAGCGCGTGCCTGGCCAAATCGGCCGGACGCTTTGCAGGCACCACCCACTCTATCCAGACCCCAACGGCGCGCACAGAGAGACACACACAGAGTCGAGGGGGGAGAGACGTGCACTATAACCGAACGTTTTCCCGGGCCTTCCCCCAAGTGGCGTAGCCCCCCTGCCTTTTGTACGTTATTTTCCATCTCCGCTAAGATAAATGAAATTTAACGAGCCGTTCGCGCACGAGTGTACTGTCTCTCTCTCTCTGCGGCTTTGAGAGCGAGGGCGCAGATCCCGGCAGCGCCTAACGTTTGATTAAGGACGATTGCGAGCTGCGAAGATAATGTCCCTCCCGTGGGCGGCCCGGGGGCCACATCGATCGGTGCTCTCGATAAAGAACAAAAAATAATAATAAAATATGCGGCGTCGCCGTTAACCGGGGCCAGCTGCAGCTCTGAATATTCGAGAGGCGCGTCAACGTGCTGCTGGCAAAGTGAAATAAAATCGATGCGCTTCTATCAACCGTCTCTCTCTCTCTCTCTCTCTCTCGCGTATACAGAGACACACAGCCATGGCTCTAGCCAAAAATCCAGGCCCGGATTCATCCTTTATACACGCCCTCTCTCACTCCGTTTGCTTTTTATGCCCTGCAGCTCACTCTCTCTCTCTCTCTCTCATGAACTTTTTGTCCGAGCGCCTCGAAAGAGTACGTTGATAATTATTGTGTGCCGCGGACTACCCACACAGACCCACACACGCGAGAACGCGCGCTCTCCTGTCTATACGTAACAATGAAAAAGCCTGTGCGCGGCCTCGGTTAGAAAAGTAAAAAAAAAAAGGATACATCCGTTGTAATCTTGAAATTCTGCACGCGTATATACATATACGCGCGTATAGACCGCATGCGGGCTGAAAACCGAGCGGGATGAAAAAGAAGGAGGATAAAAAAGAAATCTATATACGTGTATGTGCGCGCGAAGAATCCAGTCGGACCCGCTTTCTGGGACTCCCGTATACACGCGCGGACCGAAGATATTTCCAGCAGCTGGCGAGGAAAGCAATTATTGCCTTTATGCGTGTGCGCATTGTAAAAACGTATAAGCCCACTACTCGGCAATACACGCCGAATGATTGTATTTTTAGATACCCCCGACACGCCCCCCTCCTTCCTCCTCTTATCGGCCTCTTTTTATTTTTATCATAATTTATCTTTGTTTCACCCGAAAAACGCGGCTCTATAAATTTCTAAACAAATAAAAATACGCGCGTAGATCGCGGGCGTAGGCCTCTAGGCTAGATTAATTCGTCCAAAAATAGCCGGCATTATCTTGAAAAGAGAGAGAGAGCGGGAACGCGATAAACTCGGCGACGTTATGACACAAACGGCCGTTTCTCGATCGAGCCGATGAAAGTCGCCGAGGCATAAGTTTTTAAATAACGGCCTCTCTCTCTCGGTTCCCGCGAAACGAGGGAAAAGCTGGGCTCGTTAAAAAGCAGCGGCATCCCCTCTTTGAAACAATCCCATTATCCAAACGGATTTTCGTCGAAAAGCCTTGATAAACTTAGGGCAATGCTAAAAAGCCCGTGGGCTGGCTTTTGAAGAGCGAACAATTTCTTTCTTTTTTTCTTTCCAGCCCATCCTCAGCCCCTCGTCGTCTATATACGTCGTCTGCATTGGGTCTAATGGATTCGCGAGAGAGAGAGCGAGGCAATTTTTGCTCGGAAACGCGTGCCAACTTTTCGTGCCCGGCCTTATGCAATGCTCTCGCGAATAAAAATTCGTTTCACACGAGAATTCCATAATGCAGTTGCCGAGAGAGAGAGAGAGAAAAATCGACGGCGGGAGTCCGATGGAAAAGAGGTAGCTCGTAACCTTTAAAAAGCCTTTACAAAGCATTACATTACATTAAGGCCGATCGGCCAGCGTATGCGAGTAGTATAGCGCACCAGTGTCCCGCATAACAAGCTCCCAGCGCGAAATTTAATAATCGAAAATTGTTCGTCGAACCAAGTTACAAAAATCCAATAGCAATAAGAGAAGAAAAAACGCAACGAGAATAAATAAAGCTTACGAATGGAATAACTCGCAAACAAAAACTACTACTAATTTCGCGAGTTTAGAAGTAAAGAAAAAAATTAATGAAACAGGCAAGGAGATCCAGCGTAATCGGGCTAAGTGGCGCGTCGAAGCGGCTAAATTAGTTTTAGCCAAAAACTAACTAGCCGGCATTAAACTAAAAAACGCAAAGTCGTGAGAGAGAGAGAGAAGAAGCCCGGAGTAGGAGTTGGACGATGGTAGAGAGGAGGAGGAGGGTGGGGGGTCTGATGGGGGACAGCGGGTTGGCTTAATAGTCCCCGTCATATCCGTCCTTCTCGCTCTTTTATAATCGCTTCCAGCCTTTCCCAGATCCACCTTTCTCTCTCTCTCTCTCACTTATTTCTTCTCCCCGTCTCTGTCGTCCTCAAACACGAGGACCCGAGAGAAGCGTCTGTGCACTTTACAGAAGAGGAGGGCCAGAAAGAGAGAGAGAGAGAGGTAGAGAGAAAGAGAGAGAGAAAAGCAACCCTGATATCTGTCCCTGGGTGCTCCATAGGGACGAGCAAGCCCCAGAGCGAAAGAGACGAGTAGAGCCGGAGGGATTGAGGGAGAGAAAAGGAGCAGAGATGGGCCGTCGCAGGCAGAAAGAGAGAGAGGCCGGGGCAAAATGCGTGTGACACGGTGGCAGGGCCAATACTCGAGAGCCGGCCAGAGAGAGAGAGAGGTTGTATGGAAACCCTCGAGTGGGACAAGGTAGAGAAGTCGGAGACGAGCTCCGGAGCAAGCAGGACGGAGAAGCAAGCGCCGGGTATACGAGCGAGAGAGAGAGAGAGATAGATAGAGAAAGAGCCGGCTCGTATATCGGAGCAGGCAGGCTGGCGGCTGGCAGCAGCAGCAGGGCGCCTCGGTTCCTTCCCTCTCCGTCCGACGCACGCCGGGCGTTCTCTCTGCAATCGACGTAGCAGCCAGCCTGTGTGCTCTCTGCGCTCGTGGGAGGGAGAAAGAGCAGCCGGCCGTTTGCCTGTGCGAGACGGAGACGGAGCGAGAAGTATAGCGTACAGTGTGCGCTGGTATAGACGACGAGAGACCGGCAGCAGCCAACGCAGTGGGAGCCCCTCAGTTCTGCCTCGACGCTGGCCGACTGCTTATCGCGCGCGTCGACGCCAGAGAGAGACGAGCGAGAGAAGAGAGGCCTGCCTCTGCCTCGCACGGAAATAGCTCTCTCGCAAGAGAGAGAGAGGCACGTTAGAGGCACAAGCTTGACCGTCGGCGGCGAACGTTACCTTTTTTTTTTATTTTCGTTTCACGGGGCTGCAACTCACCCCTGCGATAAATACGCATCGCTGTCCACGCGGGGACATCGCCAGCCGACGACTCCAAGTTGACCACTCTCCGTCTGCAGTGTGGTTGTTGCGAGTGCAAGTGTTGTTTGTACATGTTGTATATATAATAATAAATTCGACGAGGAAAAAGTGTGTGGTGAACAAGTGTGTCCAGTTCTCGCTCGTTGTACACGGCCCCGACCTCGAGAAACAAGCACCGTCGCGACCGAGCACTATTACTCCGAGAGAGAAGATCGATCCGATCGACTGGTCGTTTTCCGTTCGTGTGCATTAAATATCCGACGATCCCCCTTCCCCGTTTGTGCGGCTCTTTGTGCATATATATATTCTGACCGTTTCACTGTGAAAGGAAAAGTGTATACGACCACCGAGGAAGAGCTGTTCGAGCGTGGAAACCGGCACGGAAGAGCGTCAAGAGCGCAAGCAGACTCGGAAGATTTTTTGAAATTTCGAAAGCTTAAACGAAGAGGCAGATATACAACGCGCAAGTGTGCGGGATAGAAAAAGAGAGACAGCCGGGTGGAAAGCCTGGCGATTTGAAAGCTCCGGAGAGAAAGAGAGAGAGAGGGGAAGAGAGTTGCACGCCTGCGCCCTGGACGAGCACAGCCGCGCAGGCGGATCAGCCGGGGAAAAGGACGCGGCTACGTAGGGGAAGGCTGTACAGCAGTCGTCCTCGCCGAGGCAGCCTGCTCCTTGGGGACGAGAGTCTGTCGGGCAGCGCAGAGCAGCGGGGCCGCAGCACCAGCTGGGCAACGCTAACACGCCCAGGGCTCCGGATGACTCCGCTCCGACGCAAGCTCCGAGCCGCCAGTACTCCCCAGCAGTAGCAGCAGTACGGCAAGTGGAAAAAAGCTCTCGAGTGCGTGCGCGCCCGCGTGACCAGCCTGCCTCGCATAGGGGGCTGATTAAAGAGAGAGGTTAAACGGGGGGAAGGCTCCCCCTTGCGCTCGCATACATTCCGGTGTTGGATATTTAAGCTCTCGAGTCCGACGTCCGGTGTGTGTTGCCGAGCCCGCTCGAGAGAATAAAACGAGCCTCTCTCTGCGTACGAGTACGGGGGCCAGTAGAGCCGCCGCCGCCGCCTCCCTATAGCTGGCTCTAGCCCTCTCGGAGCAGAGACGCCCAAGGCCGGGAGAAAGAGAATGAGACAGGGAGAGAAGGAGCAGCAGCAGCAAGGAGGAGCACATGAGCTCGAGGAGGCGTGAGAGGAGAAACTGCCCCGGCGATCGACCGGAGGAGTGCCAGGCTGAACGAGCAGCCAGAGGAATGACGGCTGCGAGATAGGGCCCGTGCCTCTCCTACCCGTAATCCACCACACCAACCAACCCTCTTTCCCGGACAAGCCGACACCCGGAGCACCCGCGCACACAGCCCCGGTGTCGACGCGCAAGTCGAGAGGAAGAGAGAGAGAGAGAGAGAGAAAGAGAGAGCTGCGCAGACGGTCGCCACCCCGCGCAGATCCCAGGCCGCAGCAGCGACAGCAGCAGCACTACGTCATGAGTGACACCGGCAGAGCTGCGCCCAGGCAATCTGGCCACTGAGGCCCAGGGCCCCCGTCTCTCTCTCCGCCCCGGAGACTAGCCCCAGCGGCGCAGCCCTCGAGCTGTCGGAGCAGGGCCGCAGTGCTCGGGCGCACAGCCGACTGCAAGGCCAGCTGATGCCGCGCGCCCCAAACATGGCCGCTGCCTGCTACGAGAGGAAGGTCAACGAGGTGCTGATGGCCTGCGGCGGCGGGGGGGCCGCCGGCGGCAAGGCCCCGGGCCTGCTGCCCGACTACGCGGACCTCCAGCTGGGCCGCGAGTCCCTCCTGGCCGTGGCCGCGGCGGCGGCGGCGGCCAACGCGACCGGCACGTCGCCCGTCCTCTCCTCCCTCTCGCCAGTCGGCCTGCCGACGCCGCTGTCGAGCGGCCCGGCCGGGCCCACGAGCCTCAACCCCCCGGCGGGGGGCCTGCCGTACAAGGACTACTCGCAGCCGCTGCACGTCGACTGCAGCGTCGAGTACGAGCTGCCGAGCCAGGCGAAGCCGCCCCCGGGCAACGGCGAGCCCCTCCTCATGATCCACCCGTGCTACTACCGCCGGGCCGAGCGCGAGAAGCGCACCCTCTTCGTCAACAACCTGCCCCCCAGGGCCGCCGGCTCCTCCTCCTCCTCCTCCCGGCGCTCGGCCAGCAGTCGGAGCAGCCGATCGATCCAGGCCGCTGCCGCGAGCAGCGCAGCAGCTGTCGCCTCGAGCGCCGGGCCCGGCACGACGCAGCAGCAGCAGCAGCAGCAGCTCTCCGGACTGAGCGGGATGCTGGTGAACCCGGTGATGCCGGTGGCGGCCGCGGCCATAGCCGCCTCGACGCACCAGCAGCACCAGCAGCCCCAGCAGGGCATGCTGCCGACGAGCGCCGGGCCGATCGCCATCGTCGCCCCGATGCACGTGGGCCCGGTCAACCCGGCGAGCAGCATGCTGCCCTCGCCCTCGCTCGCCTCGATCGTCGCCGCCGCCGGCACCGACGTCCACAACGTCGCCGCTGCCACCTACCACGCGGCCCTCACCGCCGCCGCCCTCGGCACCCACCACCCCGAGGCGAAGCAGCAGCTGCCCCCGGCCCCGGCACAGCAGCAGCAGCAGCAGCAGCAGCTCGGCAAGTCCCAGGGCCCGAGTGAGCTCGACGACAAGGTACTCGCCGCGGCCCTCTATCCCCAGTACTTCCGGAGTGTTCAGCGACAGCAGCAGCAGCAGCAACACCACCAACAGCAGGCCCAGTCGCAGAGCCAGCCCCAACAGAGCCTAACACAGCAAACGCAGCTGCATCACAGGCACAGTCACCACAACCAGCAACAGCAGCAGCACCATCATCATCATCAGCAGCAGCAGCAGCAGCAGAGCCTGGCTGGGCATCACCATCACCACCATCAGCAGCAGCAGCCACAGCAAACGGGTGCAACGGCCGCAGCTGTAGTGACGAGCGCGATGTCGGCAGCAGCGGCCGCCGCCGCCTCCTCGGCTGCGATCCTGCAGCAGGCCTACCCGAGCCAACACCCGCAGCAGCAGCAACCAAACCAAGGCTCGGTGGTGTCGGCGTCGCAGCCGAGCCAGCTGCAGCTGCAGTCCCAGCCCACGGCTTACGGGATGGCGATGATGGCCCCGCCGTCGCAGAGGCACCACCACCACCATCACCTCGCCCAGGCGATCGTCGGCTCGACCGCGACCCCGAGCGTCCTCGGGCACCATCCGTACCGGCGCTCGAGCGGCAACACCAGCACCGCCAGCAGTCAGCTCCGCTCGAAGCACTCCAACAACACGTCGTCATCGTCGTCATCGTCCTCCTCCTCCTCGTCTTCGTCGTTAACCTCGTCGCTGGCGTCGTCCCTGACAGCGGCCTCGGCCTCCTCCTCGGCCCTGCCGACCGGCTCGGCCGCCTCGTCGTACATGGCCGCCGCGGCCGCGGCCAACATGTCGAACGTGTACGCGATGCACAGGTACCACCATCACCACCATCACGCGCTCCACGCGCTCCAGGCGGCCCACGGTGGCTTCTACGACGCCCCGGTCTACCACGCGCTCATACCCCAGAGCTAAGGAGCCGAGCGGCCGACCGCTCTCCTCATCCTCGTCTTGGTATTTCTTCTTCGCACGATAGTCCACAGAGACGAGGAGGAGCTGGAGAAGAGAGAAGAGGAGCACACCGGAGGAGCCTACTCGTCGACTACGCCAGCAGCTGCGGTTTACAACCTTTTATTTCTTCTCTCTCCTTTCTGTCGTTATAACTCCGATCGTCGTTATTATTATCATTATTCTTATTATTGTTGTTGTTGTTATTACGATTATCGTACGACTACGCTCTCGCCCGGGCTACGTGCACGTTTTTTTTTCTTCTTTTTTTTTTGTCTCGCTCGCAATCCGCGCTCGCAGCCACCACGGCACCACGCTCCCTTTGTCCATCTTTACCAATATGCGCGCGTCCAGGTCTTCGTTCGCCGTGTAAGCCTACAGCAAATACCAATATATTCTTTTCGAATCGCGTCCGGGGCTTATAGTTTTCCTTTTGCGCTTAGCTGTACCACCTGCGCCTCTATCTATTATCGCTCGCGAGCGCACTAATACACGCTGAGTCCGCTCGCTGTACGCCAACGTCTATCCGAACCCATATATACCCTTTCTCGTGTACATCAATTATCCTCTCTGCCTTCGACATTTTACAATCGCTCGTTTCGCTTCGGAATCGCTTAGGCTGGTATACGAATGTTTTAACATCGAAATACGCGACGGTAACGATCCCGAAATCAAGACTCCGGCTCTCTCGTCCCTATAAAAAGAGTAGGCATCTCCAGAGCTCATACGAATGAAAAATCGTTAGCAAAACCCTTTATCGAAACACGCGACAGGGCCGCTCAGTATTACGTATAGCACCGGTGATATTCATCTTCGCGGATGAAAACGCAATTAAGCCAAAAGATAATTTCTTACGTATACGTATATCTGACTATGGGTGGGAAGGGACGGCTCGATAAGACTGTGAAAATAATAGGAATCCTGGGACAATCTATTCGAGAGAGAGAGAGGCAGGCTCACGCGGCAATTACCAAGATATTCTCTCCCCCTCGACCCCGTCTCCGTGTCTATCCCCCGTTGGCCCTCTCTGCTCCGGCTCCAAAAAATATATATAAGCAAGCCTGGTCGGATGAACGAGGAGCGGTCGAGTAGGAGGGGTATGCGCGCCCGTCTGGCTATTATCGTTGCATTATACATGCGTATTATACGGCCGACCATATAACATAGGCACTGATTTCACGGTAGGCTCGAGGCTCTGCAGAGGCTCTCTCTCTCTCGTCTATAACAGCCCTTGGTGAGCACATGCACACACACAGACAGAGCGCACACCTTAGCCTCGGCGATTATATACCCCCCTGGCCTCTCTTTCTTTGGGAGGAAGACGCGGGGCTCCGTCCTATATCCTTTCCCTCCTTACGCGCCTCCTTCTCTCTCTCCTTTCTTCTTTTTTATACACGCTCCAGCAGCGCCGAGCCGCCCGTCGACTGCTGCTGCTCTTGTTTCGGGGGCTCTTATATGCCCATAGGCTCTCCCGTGCTTGGTTCTCCGTCTCTCGCTCGAGATCCTTTCCCGAGAAGCGACGGAGGCGAATTTATCGGCCGGCCAGGAGGAATTAATCGGCTTGGAGCCGCCGCCGCCGCCGGCGCTCTCTCTCTCTCCCTCTCCTTAGCCTCTTGGATGCTATCGGGTTTTAGAATCGCGAGCCAGGAAATTCCGCGGAATTAAGTCTTTCACGTGCTTGCGTTCCCCCTACTATTCTACGTTACTGCAGCAGCAGCAGCCGGGCGACGGGAGCGCTTGCAAGGAGGATTCGATTTCCAACCGAGGGTCTCAGGGGCAAGAAGAGAGGGAGGACGAAAGTAGTCTTGTGCAGTGGCGGAAGGAGAGAGAGAGAGCAGCCGGCTCTTCTCTTTTACTTTTCTTTTCTTTCCTCCGCCAGCACATACACGCCCGGCAGTTCGCGTCACATATGCCCCGCCGGTCGACTCTCGAGTTACTCGGTAATGCACACGCGCGCGCGCGCTCCCTCGAAATTTCGCTCTATCTGTCTGTCTGTGTGTGTGTATATATCGGGTTCGCACGAGGAAAATCCAGACCGACGGGAATATCTTTGATGAGCGAATACGGCGACGGAAAGAATGACGAACGCTCAGCCACTTTACGTCAGCATAGGCAGCTCACTTTTTGTCTCTCGTGTGCGCTTGTATTGCCGCTTGATTTTCCTTTTTATTCTTCATTCCGCACCGTAAACTCGGCTCGTTGTTCGCGATAGTCCTCGGCAAACGTATATACCGTACAAGCGTTTTATTTATCAGCGTCTTTCCAAAGGAATCGACGTTTTTTCGTTGGAACTTTATACGCATAACGTCGTTTATCTAACTCTATTCATGTAAAAATCACCGTCGCGTCTGAGTAACCAGAATACGTCGAAAGCAATGGGTTAAAGGGCGTACGGAAAACGCTTTTCCACCGCAGGATATTCCAACCGCCGATTCTCGGCTTACGACGCGTGGATTTCTTAAAAATTTCACGAGAGCGCGTTAACCGCGAATCCCCTCCGACTCGACGCGCTGAAAAAAAAAATAAGAATTTCGCTGAAAGACGCTGCTTTTTTTCTCGCTCGCAACGCTTGACAATAGGCACTTGGCAGAAACGATAAAAAAGAGAGGAGGAAAAAAAAGGACGTAGGAGAGATTCGTGGACGACGGGTTTGTTGAATAATTTATCGGCACTTATCGCGCATGCGCCCCTTGCTCCGGCTGGCTCTCTCACTCGCTGTAAGAGAGAACGAAATAAAAAAAAACCGACGCGCCGGCTATTGTTAATAGAATGACGAAAAACGCGACTGCACAATGACACGTTGTACGCGAGTAGTCTAAAGAATCGGTAGCGAAGGTTAAGACGTCTGTATACTCTACAAATTTCGATTATCCTGTAGCTTTGGAAAAATTGACGGTATTCACGCTTTTATCTTTTTGAACCTATAGACGGCGGTTTAATTTCTCGCTCCGTTTTTTAGCAGTTCCGTTTGTTTTGAGAGGCCGCGAGGCCTTGCATCTATGCGCTATCTGCTCAATTAAATTCTCCTAAACCTCATGCTTATACATTGACACGCTTATACGCTCGTGACTCGTTATTTTTTTTTTCCAAATTTTCACCTGAATCGAAAAATTTCTCTTATCTAGAAACAAACAGAATCGATTAACCGATCGAAGAAAAACCGATCCGTCTAAGGTGCGAGAGCTCTTTGGAAAGTATACAGGATAGGTCTCTCTCTAAGTCGGCAATGGCCTTACAGGAGCACATCGCGTATCAGACCTAGAACCTTTTTTTCATGGTCAGCCAGGCCTCTCTCTCTCTCTCTCGCGCGACTCTCCGGCCTAAATAAGGCCTCGCGCGCGACTCACCGTTCTCTTTCCCACTCACACAGTCGCGCGCAGACTCACACACTTGTATCCGCTCATTCACTTCCCTCATCTCGTTTTCTATACGCTCGGCGCGCGGCGCTTTTGTCTATAAATCGCTCCCAGCGAAATTCAAGGCTCGCTCCATACTGTATACATACAGCAGCAGCAGCAGTATAGGCCCCGCGTGCGCTCTAATGCTCGCTCGGTTGACTTTTCGTCTACAAGGCCGAACGTCGTATTGCTCCGATCGTCGTCGTCGTCTCTCTCGCGCGCTTGTTTTCACTTGCGCGCTCCGCTACTGTGCGTGCTTGTGTTTACACTCGTCGAACCAACTGGAATTTCTCATTTTTCTTTCTGTTTAAACTGTAATCCCGTGTCGCAAGAAAGAATACTCTCTCTCAGAGTCACGTTGGGCTGTAATAAAAAATGGGTGTGATAATTTTTTCGTTATACCCTGCTTTAATATAAATTGACAAAACGGTTGGTTTAAATACAACAGTAGAGATTAAAGTTTATTCTACAGCGCAGATAGACGACCGGCGTACTGGAACTTTGAAATCGCTTGGTGTGTAATCGGGTAGGTCGTTGATCAAGCGTACTCGAGAAGGTGAGAGAAGAAAAACAGCCAGAATACATCGGAGAATTTGAAACGCCGTAGCGCGAGGCTGACTTTCGACTTTGAAAAATCTAGTACACTCTTGCGGGCTTCGAATGTGCGCGAGGACGAGAGAGAGAGAGAGAGAGAGAGAGAAAAAGAAGTATGTCGCTTTCGACGACTGCCCAAAGTGGACGCGACCGCCGCTGATAACGTTCTTTCCCTTATTCGCATCGACGCCGTCTGCATTAGTCATCCATACGCATTTTATTTCCATTTCTAACGCAGACATTTCGCTTTCGGAGCTTATTCTACGGTCGAAACACCTTCACCGCGCGCCATTTGCCGTACGCTTAATCTCGCGCATCTAATAACCCTCCTCCCTTCAAAAGCGATACGCTATTATATACGCGTGCAGTTACAACCCTCGGACATTTTTACGCCAACGTGTACGTTTAAGCGGGCTTATTAAAAAAGGATCGTAACGTATATTTTAACCGAAAGCCCTTAAAAAGTCGGCGTCAGCTGTTCGAGAGAGCCGCCTATACGGAGGAGAGTAATGCAGTTTAACGTAGAAGCATAAAATATATCGGAAACTTTGGTCTATATCCCCGCGCGTGATTTATTAAAGTAGAGAGAACAAAAAATAAATATAGATATACGGAAAATACGGAAAGAATAAAAAAGGGCGAAAGGGAGGGAGTAGGGGAAGAAAAAGCGCGGACGTCAAGCGGCGATAAAGGGGGGTAGGAGATATTGAGCACGCCCGAGTGAAAGAAAGCGAGTGAGAGAGAGATATAGAAGGCCCACGGGGGGTGGGCTGCTGGAGAATGGAGGGGAGGTGTATGGAGCGACGAATGAAAGGGAAGAATTAGAAGCGCGTGAATTTAACGAGCTGTACAGGCGTGGCGCGTTCGATCGATTCGCCCTTTCTAATAATAATCGCGCCGGATGATAACGGCCCGGGCGCGCGCGCCTATCTCGAGAGCCCGTTTGCCTGTATAGCCAGTGGAAGAGAGAGGGAACAAGAGAGTCGCTGATTGTTGCGATAAAGGTCCCCCTGGCCTAATGGCTATCGCCTGGAAAGAGAAGGAGAGTGAAGAGCAGGCGCTTAGGCGGAAAGCACGTTCTTTCGTTTATTCCGAACGACCGAGTCAGCATATACGTATACACTAGCCAAAGAGACATTTGCGTTCGCGAGCAATGGCCTCGACATTTATTTATTTTACGCTTTTTTCCCTTTTTCTTTTTTTTTTTTTTGACTTCACGCACGTCACGCGTCGTTGGTATCGAAATACGGGGACGGTAAGCGCGATTCCGACGAAAATTTTTCGACGACCGGACCCGTATAGCGTGAGACGAGAGAGAGCCGGCGCGCATTGTAATGCCAGCACTGCCAAAAGTCGACCGGCGAGTTTAGCAAAAAGTCACACTTCCGCTCGGGTTTTGCCTTTGAAACACGCGTATACAGGCGAACACCGGGAACGCGGAGAGACAGAGAAGCGAGTCTTTTCTTTCTTTCGCTATTCGTATACAATCGCGACTGTGTGCGTAGCTTCTCTGTAACGCTCCCTCGCCGTCTGTGCCCCGGCGTCGCTTCTCCGAAGCGCCGGTTCAGCGTATTTTCAAATTGCAATAATCATCGATTCTAATGAACATTAAGCGGTCGAGAGAGCGAGAGAGGAGCGAGCACAGTAAGCGAGAGAGAGAGAGAGCAGTACAATAGCAGCCGGCGAGCGCGTTAGGCTCGTTTTACTTTTATTCTGGCATTCAATGCGATTAAATTATGTATAAAGGCCATCGATGAATTAAATCTCTCGGCGCTCCGTACCAGCACCACCGGTCCTCCTCCGAACCGCACCAGCGCGCACCAGCTAAGATTGCGATCGTTCTCCCTTACCCCCGACCGCGCTCATTTTCTTTCTTTTTTTTGTTCCTTTTCACTTCTCCCTTTTTTCTCTCTCTTCAATTCCGATTATTCTCCCCCTCCATGCGCACCCGCTGGCGATTATTCGGAAAAAAAAAGCCACCGCCACATCCGGCTGGCTCGGCAAACCTCTCTCTCTCTCTCCTTCCGCCTTCTCCTTTGATTTTCACTTCGACCGCGACTATCTCTGCTTTATACAGGCGGGGGCGCATCTTGAGAGCCTGGAAAAACCGTCGCGCAGCCAGCTCGACGCACGCGAACTCTTCGTGCGCGTGATCGCTACACGTAATACCCCCCCGCTCTTTTGGTGCTGTACGAGTGCACGACAAAAGGAGACGCGCGACCCAGGAAGCGAGCAGACCGACGATAATGAAGCGAAACGAGTGTATGTCGAACAAAACGATTGCATGAAGACGCCTTTTTTCTCCCCCGGTCGTGTATTCGCGAGAGCCTGGACGTTTTGGTGGACAGAGGGACTGGGCCAGAAACTAAGAGCGCATAGACTGTATTGAACTGGTGGACGAAGCTTTGACTTCACCCCCCTTTTCGCTCCTTACCGTGGATGCGGCGAGAGGGAGAGAATGAGAGAGAGAGAGAGTGAATGAGTGGAGCTGCGCATTCTTTTGTAAGATAACACGTACAAGCCTAGTGTGATACATTTTTACGCTTATCGTTCTTCGACTAATAGCTCGTAAGTCAACTTTAGGAAATGAAAATTAATTAAACGCTATTAAAGAAAATGAAGAGAAAAAGAAAAAAAATAATAATGAAACACAACAATAGATAACGATGATAGTAATAATTAATTGTAATCGTAAAATGAAGAAAAAAAAAGAATAACGGCTAATTAAGAGCAGCGCCAGCAACAATAAATTACTTAAAAACGACAACAAAAAAAATGTACGACGCGCCGAGAATCGAGAGAGAGAAAGAACGGAGAAGGAAAAAAAAGAACGGCAAGAGAGAGAGAAAACGAGTAATAAAGTCGACTACAAAAAAAAACGAGTGGAAAATAAACAAAACAAACAAAAAAAATCTTTCAAAAATGTTGAAAAAAAAAAAGAAAAAAAAATGATGTTGTAAAAACGTAAAATAGGCGAGGAGGTAAGAGACTGCGAGAGCTGCCGAGAAGGTTGCGAGGTCGTTCGAGAGGTCCCCCCTTCTTCTCTTCCACCCTTCCCGTATACAGCGTGTGCCTGAGGTCGACGAGCTCTCGCGATCGCGTTTCTCTCTCGGACGCTCGAAAAAAAAGGAGGCGCGCCTTAGCCGTAAGCTGGAAAACTCCGAGTCCTTGGCATTTTCCCTTAATTTCTCTCCCCTTCCACCGAATTTCCTTGAGCCTCTGCCCGAGCCAAGCGCGTATTTTCCCCAACGTCGAATCGCAGGAAGAAAAGACCTTATCGCGCGCTTATCGTCGGCTCTCTTAATTAGGACGGCTCCGTTTTCCAGCTTACGGCGCGGCTCTCTCTCTCTCTCTCATCGAGGGAAGGCTGACGTCGAGAACGAAGGGGGTTCCCCCGCGCCCAATTAACCGAGCGAGCGTCTCCCCGCAACTGTCCGGCTCTCTCATTGTAATTCGTTGCGTCGTGGTGTTTGCGCGCGAGGACGCCGAGCAGCAAGAGGCTCTTTCAAAGCCATACAGTATGAGCGCGCGAGCGCGCGCCCGTGTGTCTGTGTCTGTGTGCGCGAGAATGTACTACGTTGGCGTGCTAGTGCGTTATATACGCTTCTTCTTTTTTTTTTGTTTTTTCTCTTTATTTTTTAATTTTCTTATAGTTCTCAAGCGTCTACGCCGACTAATAAATTATATTACCATGACAAGCGGCGCGAGTGGCTTGCGATTAGCCTGGGCAATTACCGCTCATCAATTAATTCATTGTTATCTCGTGCGAGTGAGCGTCTCTGTGTGTGTGTGTCAGTGTCTCGTGCGTTTCCCGTATCTCGCCTGCGTATATATATGTATATGTAATCGCGTGTATGCAACGAGGCAGACATGTGCATTTCGCAGACTGTATAGACCGTACGTTTGAAAGACTTTGCGCTTGTGTAACCGTCTACGCCCGCCTGTACGCGTGCGTGTGTGTGTGTGTGTGTGTGTACTTTGACTCGTAACAAATGTCAGAGGCGTGAGATTGCAAAAAGTGAGAGTGACGGAGAGAAAGAGAGAGAGAGAAGAGGAGCAGTATACAGATACACATATAAATCTATAGCTGTGAAGAAAAACATTTAATTTTTCGTATCTCCTGTAAACGCGTTAAATTAACGCAAAAAAGGGGACTGGCTAGGAGCAGCGAGCCCTCCGAAGGTATAACGCGCGTCATCGTCGAGCGCGCGGGGGGCAGATAAAGAGAGAGAGAGAAGACTGGCGCATCATCGTGTGTCGGCTCGTCGATGCGCCGAGTTTTTGTCGACGCCAGTCGTGTCGGGGGGCCTATGGTATATAGACCACTCGCGCGTGCGCTCGCGGAAACGGCACAGTGGCAATTGAGAGTGAGAGAGCCCCGGCGCACTGTAGAGAGCGAGAGCACTTTTCATGCTCAACGGAATATTCCTATGTAGATCCTCGTGACGAGAACGCGCGGAAAACGAAGAGGAATTAATAAAAGCGCGCAAGCGCTTCGACGAAACTATAAGCGAACGAGAGCTGTATTCCTACGTATCTGCGAGAATATAATGACGAGCAAAATGAATAATAAAAGCGTTCGCGGCACGCCTATTTGTATACGTTGGCGGTGCGGTCAGCGCGTATTACACATAAACGCACGCGCGCCCACCGCCTTCGTAACCCGGCCAAAAATTTCTCACTCTTTTTTTTTCTCTTTTGATATATGATTGCGTGTACATATAGTTTGTAGCGGCTGTAGAGACAAAAAAGGCATACGTTTAAATCTGTAATAGAAGACAAATTCGGAGCAACGCGCTTATAAGCGCATGTTTTTTGTAGAGCGAAAAGTATATATGCATAAAAAAAAATACGGAGTTGCGTGTGACACACGGACACACACACACGCGCGCGTGGCGAGTAAAGCGTATAACATATTGTATAGCGCGATTCCGGAATGTATGCGTATACGTGTGGACGAGTGGAGCGATTAATTCGACGGCCCGGCGATTGATCGGGGACTATGTGCGAGAGAAGAAGCCGAGAAGCGAATAGGAGAGAATGAAAAATATTTATGTGTGTCGAGAGCGAAGACCGGCATATGTACACGTTTATATATACAATACAATACGTGCCAGCATGTCTTGGACTGTAGCAGCGTGTAATCGGGCCCAAAATTCAACGGAGCCGCTGGAGATGGCAATTGGACGTCCGGCAATTGCTTACACTCGAGAGAAAGAGAGCCGGCGAAACGATATCGTAAACATGCCGTTGTGCGCGTTTGCTTTCTCGATTATGCAGCAGGCCGTTCATTTTATTTCTGTAATTACGTGCATAAATTTATAGATATTTATAAAAATTTCGACTTTCGTTGTTCATTATTCATTTTGTGCGCGACACGTACGCCAGCGGGGCGATTACACGGTTATCGCGATCGTCCGTTGCACCATATTGTATATCGCCGCGCGTCCAAGTGTCTCGAGCGACAATATTTGCTTCTCTCAATTTTTTTTTTTTAATAAAAATAACGTTCGAAGTGGAATACATTGAAAAAAAAACGAAGGTACAGCGTTAAAGTCGAAACGGAGAGAGAGAAAGTACGCGTGGTAGTAGTCAACGATTACTCGATACACTTGGACGCGAGAGAGCTGCAGGTGTGCGCGCGCTGCCGTAGAAAATTGTCGGATCCAGCGTGAAGCAAGAGAGAATGGAGGGTAAAAGAAAGCGAGCACGAAAATTTCGGCCCGCCTAGCGCAAGCAATTCCCTTGCAAACCTAAAAAGAAGCAGGAAAGGGGGGAGGAGCAGGGCTTTTTCTCTCTCTGCTTCTCTTGGCTCGCGAGAAAGGCGGCCCCGCGTGTCCGATTAGCGTATCTGAGAGGGATGCCGGCTAAGCCAAGGGTATAACGCAAGTAGTAGTCCAGTCTCTGTGTGCATGCGCTTGTGTAAGGGCCAGGGGGGGGGGCGGGGAGCAAGCGGAGAGGCTTACGTTATTAACAGCCGCCGCGCCGCGTTCGTTCCACATTGGAGCCGTGGCAAAGAGAGAGACCGGGGCCAATAATGCGCGTGCCGTGTATCGCTAATGCGGGCCCCGCGTCTATGTGCTGTACTTGCGGCTTTTCCAGCGCTCCTGTGTGTCCGTAACCAACGGGCCCCGCCGAGCCAGCAGCCCCCGATCATAATCAAATTCGTCGTAGTCACGCGCATAAGAGACACTGCGAGAAAGAGAGAGAAAACGGGATTAAAAGGAAGGGTGGCGAGAGAGAGAGAGGGAGGTAGAGTGGGCTGGCGAGCTTCTATTCCCCCCACGTCTCTTTTCGGTATAACGCGCGTTTCTCGCTTATCTCCGGCCCCGGCTCTTCCTACCTCTCTCTCTCTACTCGTCTTCCTCCTCTATCTCTTTCTTCTCTCGGCTCAGCTCGATCGATGTTAGATTTTCCGCTTCTCTCCTTCGCCAAAGCGGGGCTCGCTTCTCTTTTTTTTTTTATTTCCACGTTCGTTTTCGCCAACCCGTGCGCGTATATACAGCCGGACGCATCGAATCCTCGCAATGCGCACGCGGCTGAGCTTCCGGTATAACTGTGCGTGTGAGTGTGTGTGTGCGTGTATGCCTCTCTGTATGTATAGATGCGGGAAAACGAGATATGTCGGCCAAGACTGCGTTGCGAGCGGAAACGTAAAAAGCTGAGTGGCGAGCTCGTCGGACGAGGCCGACGTCCGATGTGGTAAATAGCATATATAAATATATTTAGAAAGAAAAAAAAAATAAATAAAAAACCACATGCAACTCTCACCTCGACACCGGACACACTCCTTTATTAACCGGGTGACTTCGGGGTGTGTAAACTAGCGCATGGTAACGGCCATTATTTTTAAAGAACAAGCCGAAAATGCAAGCAACTCAAGAGAGAACGAGAGAGGAATGGAGGGAGAGACGAGGAAGAAATGAAGGAACAAAATAATAATGAAACGGAAAAAAAATTAAAGAACAAAAATAACGATTAAAAGAAAAAAAAACGAGAAAAAAAAACAAAAAAAAAAAGTGAAATGAAAAACTGTAAGGCATAAGACTGTAACGATGTATATATTGTTCTGAACCTGAGTAAATATTATTATTATTGTTAATCGTTTGTTTAAACTTTATTCACGCCAGCCTTCAACTGCACCGTAACACCCCTTCCCCTTCCACCCCGTTATCACTTTGATCCACAAACGCACCGAGCTCTCTTTACTTTCAAGTTTAATATTTTCAATCGTCGCTCGATGATGTCACACGTCCCGTTAGCCCACGCAAAGGTTTATTTGGAATTTTAAAATTCCGGAAAAAAAAAATAAAATTTCTTACTTTTTCTCGAAACGACCAAGGGGGACCGACGACTTCAGTTCCTCGAACGAACGGAGAGGAAAAAGCATAACAGCTGCGCAAGGATAAGTTATTGCCAGCGGTAAACGAGGATAATGAAAATAAATGACTTGGAAAAATTTATTAAATAAAAATATGTAATACACCAGCGGGAACGACGCGATGATTCGGTATATATTTTCCTTTGTGCTGCCGTTTTTTTTGTTCCCGATATTTTAATATTTAAAAATCCTGCATTACAGTGCGTAGTTGCTGCAAAACGGAATTTCGCTAAATTAAAATTGGTAAATACAATGGACGCTCTCCGTCGAGTATGTACCATAAAATTACAACGCGCAGCTGTAGTGTTCGCGCAGTCAATCAACTCGGTTAACTAGCGAATTACGCAACCGATGTTCTCGTTAATTTACTACCATCTGTAACTCATGAGCGTTTGACAAATTCTCAACGTGGAAAATAGAGAAAACGTTTATTGCGTCAATAATAAAGCTTCATTAAACAAATAGCAATGACCTTCGCCCGCTTTTACGATCTTACGTTTTATGTAACCTTTTTTTTTACGGCTTATGTAAATAACGCGCCGGCGTAAGAAAGAGAGTCAAACGAATTATCGATAACTATTTACAACCTTCGCGACGGCGACGTGTTTGTGTGTGACGCGAGCGCGACGAGTAAAAAAGAACCGGAAAAAATAGAGTAACTTTTTTTTACAATTCGTGTTGTTAACGTTTTGCGTTGGTATACTTTATGTATTTGATTATTTATTTATTGATCGTTCAGCTAAATTAGTTTGAAATAATTTATTTCAAATGAAACAAAAGAGATAATAAAAAAATCTTTAAAACAAGCTCGTTATTTCGTTTAAATTTTATTTTTTTAAGCAAAAAGGATTTTTAATAAAAAACCAATTCGAAAACTCCCGCCCAAACGTACTAGCCGCATCGGGCCGAAAGGCAGCACCGTCCAATCGATGCAAGCTCCAAAACATCGCTCGGTGAGAAACAATCTATGTCTCTCGCCTAATCCTCGCTCTTCGGCCCCCATATGTAAAAGAATCTTCTGCAAGTCAAAGTTGCGGCATAATCGAAGAAGCCTACAAACGTCCGAGCAACAATCATCGTAATCGAAAGCTTTGTCAACGCAGGGATAAAATAGCGGGAGATCAAGCGAGGTGCGAACCGCGCCATGCGCGCGCTATGCACTATCTAGACGTCTCTCTGTTAGTAACAAGCGACGAATTTCGGCTTAGGCTGCTCGCGGCCCACTTAACCTCAAACTTTGTTCCCCCCGGCGTCCTCGCATCACGTGGTGCAGGCGCCGTCGCGCTCCGAGCGCAAGATTACGAAATTTTAGCTCAGGCCTCTCTTATTTTCGCAGGCGACTGGCCAGGGAGCCCGAGGCCCCCATCACAGCCACGACGCTCAAGACCCAATTGAGGATAGCTGTCAAGCAGTTCCTGGGTAACGAGGCAGTGGCAGCGAGCGTCATCGACGTCCTCAAGTACGAGCCAACCTCCAAAAGGTTCGTCCTGCGCTGCAGCTCTGACAGCTACGTGAGGCTCAGGGCTGCTCTGACTGTGGCCAACGTGTTCGAGGGAGAGCCTTGTAGCTACAGCGTGCACAGGGCCTCTCCAAATCTTCTCTCTTTTACTGCCAATAGCCGGACGTTTAAACATTAAAATAGTAAGGGAGTTATATTGCTAAGTTAATAGATAAAACTTTGTGTATGTTATAGTATTCAATGAATCAGTTGGAATTAGTCATTTCTTTGTTTTGCTGAGTCATTGGTACAGTTAGTTTTAGTAGTTATAATTTTGTTGATTATTTGGATAATTTTTGTTTGTTTACATAATGTAAAACATCCTGATGTAATCAATGGTTTGATTGAAATATCTTTTAATTTTTAGAGCCATCATGCCTCTTATAAAAAAGGAAGGGAAGAACACCATAATTTTTGCAACAAAAGAAGATCATGCAACACCTAGTACAGTTTCTTTACCAGAACCAGAACCAAGTCCTGGTCTCATTCTTCCTAATGGAGAAATAAACTGGAACTGCCCATGCTTAGGAGGTATGGCAACTGGTCCTTGTGGTGTACAATTCAGAGAAGCTTTCTCTTGTTTTCATTATTCCAAAGCTGATCCTAAAGGGTCAGATTGCTATGAAGCATTTAAAACAATGCAAAGTTGTATGGTGCAGTATCCAACACTTTACAACAAAGAAACAGACTTGGAAGATTTAGAAAATGAAGATGACAGCAAGGATATGAAAGCTAAAAATGTTGCCAATGAACAAGTTTCGGAAGTTGAAAATAAAACAGTCACAAGTAGTCAAACAAAGGTTGTAAAAACACAGTGAAATCAATTTGTTGAAATGTTTACGTTTTATTATACTTAATCTTGCAATGCAAAGGTTTTTTATGTACCTTGACCACTGTTGTGGCACACAATTTATGTGAAACACATAAAAGCAGAATAATCTGATAATTGTATGTATAAGTAGATAATTCTGTCAAATATGTTTTCTAGTTTGTAAAAAAATATAGTTACTCTAAAACTTTGTAAGTTGCTTTAATTTTGTAATTCATTGTTACAACTAGAATATTTAAAATTATATATTCAAAACTTCAAGTACATTAGTGGTTATAAATAAACATAAATTATTGTAAGCCAAATAATATCAACGTTTGAGTCAAAATCCGGAGATGCTAGTAAATTAAAAAATTATTACTTAGTAAAAACATCAATTTAAGTATCATACCTTCTAATATTCGGAGTTCAATAGACAGAGCAAAATGTTAATGATTCATCAAGACAATTTAATGTACTTCAAAGCGTTATCCACAAAATTTTTACGAAGATGTATGTATATATTTATCTGATAGGAAAGAATTTAATTTATGTGATATGAAAGTTTTTTCTTTCATTAACGGTAAACGTAAACAAAGGCCGACAACATGGAATGCAATACTAATTTAGCCTCTAATGAAACATTAAGTATTTTCGTAACTCAGAAAAATTCTGGAATTCGACGTTTGTTGTTTGACCCAACACAAAAAATTATTTTAAACTATTTTTTTTAATCGACAATTAATAAATAAATAAAAAGCAAATTATATACATTCACCATAAAAAAATGAAGAAAATCTATCGAGGACATAGGCTGCCAAGCATGAATCCGTAAACAAGAGTAAAAAGCGTAAAGCAACGAGCGATTGACGATGAGTGATCATGGTGTGGCGGCTTTATTAAGACCCGCGGGCTATAATTAACCCCTCTACCATTGCGAGCTGAGGGAGGGAAAGGAGCGCAAGAGAGAGAGAGCAAGCGATCGTCGAACCCGAGACACGCGCGCGCATTCGCGTAATCGATTACGCGGCAGCAGCAAAGAGAGAGGAACAGAGAGAGTAGCGGTCAGCTGAGTTCCATCAAAAAATCGAGGCGCGCACGCAGCCCGATCGACGGGGAAGGCCGATCGATCGCGCGTGTATCCCGGGCACAGTGCTCGGTTTTTAAAGGGCGCCGCAGAGAGCTTACGCTGCGTCAAGGGGTGGGCTGCCGAACAAAGCCCCCTCGCATCGCTTGCACGGCTCTCTGGCGAGTGGGCGGCCAGGAGGGGAGGGGGGCAGTACCGTTTCTCCGAAGACAAGGACGTGCGATGCGCGCATAGGGTAAGCTGACGCTGCGGGAGCGGACCGTCAGCCCTGGATTTGGAAAATGGTTTATATATACGAGTGTACATGTAAATGTGGAAATGCGTGCGCCGGGGGAGCCCGGATTTTCTATTGTTGGATGGAGCTACGACGGCTGCTGTGTGCACGTTGCACGATGAGACAGATGAAGATAAACTCGTCGGGCCCAACAAGCTTTTCCAATTAGGCTCAAGTTTTTTTTTACTTTTCGTTTTTCTTTAAATCTCAGCGCTTTGAGTAATTTAAATTCATTTTGAATAATCAAACTAATTCTCCCAATGAAATCTATAGAGCGATTCTTAAAATAGTCATTTCTATCCCTCCAATAACTGTCGCATTAAGTTTATTAGCAATTTTTATTATAAAAACTACAAATTTGCAAATTAAAAACAATCTGGCTCTTCACAGTCTTAATTAGAGTAAGTAATACAAGTGCGCGTCGTTATGAGTTTCTCGCTCGCCGCCTCGCGGATTCTTCTCACGAACGCCACTCGGTCAACGAGGGCATTAGCTCAATGGCCACGAGACTAGATAGCTCCCCGACCTTGACATCCCGTGAAGACTGCAAGTACCCGAGGCCGCTATAAGCTTACTTTATGCCAACCGCAAGATTTTTTTTTTAAACTTATTTACAAGTTCATACAAAACCATAACAAAGAAGTCCCACAATATTCCTACAACACCGAAATTTTTCAGCTCCAGCTGTGAGTAAGTTATGGGCAAGTTGCATACACGCTAGCAGCATGCGCTCTCTCTACTCCCCTCTTTCGTGTACGTGTATGCAGCAATGAAAGAGAGAGACGGAGAGATAGAGAGAGCTATGCGCCTACGTCACGCTTAATAAAGCAGAGAAGGATGGAGCATAGAAAAGAGCTGCGGCCGCTAGAAATACTGACGGTCTTCTTCGGAGAATGACCGTCAGGATTACGCATTAGCGGATGCGCGACAAGTCCTCTCTTTTTCCTCTCCCCCTGCCCTGCCCCACCTCTCTCAGTCGTTCGCTCCGTCTCTTTCTTCGCCTAATGCCAAACAAAGGGACGAGAAAGAAGAAAGCCAGTCGCGGGGCAGGTTAGAGCTCGCGCCTCGCAGCAATCGCGGCCCAGCGAGAGAAGAAAGCTTCTCTTTCTCTCTGTACTCGGGAGAGAGAGAGAGAGCAAAGGAAAGGGAGCGGGAGAGAGGAGAGCGCGCAGAGCAACAGCAGCAGCAGCGCGTCGTCTTTGTATGAGTGCGCGTCCGTGTGTAGTACCTTGTATACGTGTTATAAGTTAGGAGAGTGCGTGTAAAAGAGAGCGAGCGAGAGAGATCAACATGGTGACCGAGAAGTTAACGAACTGCTAGTGTAGCACTGCCGTGGAGCGCGGCTGTGGACGGTCTTAAACGCGACGACGACTCTCCTCGGGGGGCCCAGCAGCCGCTATTGCGGCAGTGCGACGAGATTCGACAGCGAGAACACGAGACACAAGCGAGCAGATTGATAAGGCGAGAGAAGCGCAGCAGCTCGTCGGAGAGGAGGGAGGAAAGGACGAGAGCCTCGAGGAAAGAGGGGCTCTCTCTCTCTCTCGCGCAGGGAGGTCTCGCTGTTTGTTGCTGCTGTTGTTATGCCTCGGACGCTAGCGGCCCTACGACCAGCAGTAGCAGCAGCCGAGACGACAACGACGACGACACGACAACTGCTGTGCCAAGCTGCTGCTGCCGTCCGCAGCAGTAGTAGCTGCGGTGCCAGCGGTGATAGTGCTGCAGCTGCAGATGCTGGTGATGTGTGATCCCACGGAGTCGCGGTGATAGGCCGCTCTAAAGAAGCCACAGAGTCCAGCGAAGAGAAAAAGCACGCCTCGCACGCGTCTCTCGGACACGTTGTCTCTTTCTCTCTCTCTCTCTACCTGGCTTCAAAGTCGGCCGAGTCTCTCTTTCTCTCGTCCTGCTGTTGCTGCTGCTAGCATCGCATATAGCGCAGAAGGAGAAGAAGCTCCGCTGTTCACGCTTGGCCCGCGCGCGCTGCTGCAGCCGAGAGACACTCTCTCGTCGCGCGGCCGCCCTCCCCCCGCCCGCACCGCCCGCCCCCCCCCCTGCCGCCGTCCGCCCCGTAGCGACCGCGGCACCTGGACACCAGAACACTCGCAATCATGTGCGATGTGTGCGCCGACTTTCATGATCTTCTCCTCACTTGTAAGTATCCACGAACTTTCCATCGCGCCCCTGACAATGTCAGCGAGAATCTTTGGCCCTAAGGCAGAGGGACCAACTGCTTGGCAAAGCTCTCCCGATGACCTGGAGACGCCAAGTCGAGTATGTTGTGATGTAGGCCCCATCGAGAATTCTTCGTATGCGCGCGGATTGCCAAGGCTTCGACAACTTGCTGTTTCGAAATAAATGCCCGATGCTCGAGGCAGACCCGCCTGCCTCGACTACCCTGCGTCGTTCGTTTATCTCGGTCTCATAACCTTCAACCAGGGCGACTTGGCATTAGTGGGCATCTGTCGGGGTTGACCTTCTTATTATCGCGAGATACCCGCTGCTACTTTATTCTGGAAGCCTCGGCAACGCGTTTACACCCTCGAATATTGCTGTAGTTCAATTTTCTTGGATTTTAATTTTAAGACAGCATTTGAATCTTTTTTCTTTCATACTCAGCAGGTTTCAATTCTTGGAATTTTTAATGTTGTTTATTATTGACAGCTTTTGATTCTAAGCAAATTATTGAGTAAATGGGATCTCTTATGTATTTGTAGCTTCAATCACATAGATTCTTGTTTATTACACTTTAAATGCCATTGCTGTAATAAAATAATTATGAACAAATATTTGGCTGAACAACAATAATGTAAATATTAGATAAGCTAGAATTTTTTAAAAAAAATTTCTGAAAAGTAGATAAATTGAAAATTTATACAAAATTTTATACCATATAAAAAATTTTATGAAATAAATTGCAGAATTTTACAAATAAAGACTACAACAAATTATTTCTGTTTAAACCATTGGTTGTTGTTAATATTTGAAATTGAATTAATAGTCACACTTATTAAAATTTAATATTACTTTTTCAAATATTCATTTAATTAATACTTAAATTACAATATTGTTATTCAAATGTTACATGTTACACAGCTTTATTAATAAAAAATCTTGATAAAACTTTTGTGATATACGTGTAGGTTAGAGTTGAAACACAGTGCTTTTATATGATTTATTTATATAACTGCAGTGTTTTATCATTTAATCAGAATAAATTATTATTTAATATATTTAAGTTTTGCAATTAAAAATAATGTTTATTATTTTAGATGATGAGAGAATTAATCAAGATGAAGATGAGATAGCAAATCTGTGTGTTGTTGATGTTGATACTGTATTACATTATACAAATCAGTGGGCTCAGAGGTAAAAATTAACTATTTAGCACTTTCATTATTTAAATTCAAGAATCTTCTTAATTTATTTTTTTTATTTTTACAGACAATGTATGTGCTGTTATCGTGAAATAAAGAACTTTGATAGATATGCTAGACTTGTTCACCATATAGTTCTTTGTACTTTACATCAATTACAAGAATTACAACATGAACTGCAAGATGCAGCTGCTAAGAGAAAGAAAGATGAAGCTAGCAGTAATGATGGGGATGAGGCTGCTGAAAAGGAGAAAGAAAAGAATTTGGAGGAAAAGTCACAAAATTTGGAATCACCAAGATCCAAATTAAATTGGACCAATCAAGACAGAGAAAAGTTGTTTCATTTATTATCAAAGGTGTTTTTGTTAAACTTTCCTCTTTACATAGCAATGAAACATGGAGGTGCAATGAATGCAATGAGTTCTATTAAGGTAAATTTAGACATAAATTAAGGAATTTTGCTTTCATAAACATTGCAGTATTATAATATAAATACATTTATAGGATGAGGGAGGCTACTGTGAACCACATGACCCTGAAGTTCCATCACCTTTATTACGAGCAGTATCAGTATTTTGTCATAGAGGTGGATTCAATTTAATGTCTGCTTGTTTTGTTAAAGAATATAGATTGCCTATTGGGCTAGCACATTCTATGGTAGCAGTTATATGTAATTTGAAACTTTGGTTAAACCTTCATACTGTCAATGAATTATTTCTACCATTACGAGCTCAAATTATGGAATACATGTGTAATTTAAGTGATAAAGAGTTGAGAACTCCAGCTGTAAGAACAATGGCAGGTAAAGTAAAAAATCTGTATATAATTATTTTAGTTATATTAGATCCATAAAAATAGTTTTCTATACACTGTTTATACAATTGACTGTTCAATAATCAGTAAAATACTAAATTTTAGCTTACTGTGTTGAACAGATTTTTAGTAAAATTAAATTTATTAGTATGAAATTTTCATTTCTAAATCTGAACGTAAAAAAATTATTGAAACTAAATTTAACAAATAAATATTTTATTTAAATTTATGCAAAAACAGTAATGAACATTTCTCTTGAACTGACTTTGTTTGCTTTTACCTCAAAATTCCAGCTAATACTTTCATATCTCTCGCAGACTTTATGTGGAGTACCGTAAAGGATCCGATAGACAGTGTGGTACCGGCGTTTGACGAGCCCGGTCTGAATCTTGCTTTCAAATATTTTACAAGCACGACGCTCACTATGCGACTAGCAGGTATCGCGCAGATAAACTCTCACATTACGACGTTTAATGAGCTGTGCAACAGTGAAACCGTAGCCGACATCGAGCAAGTTGGCCACAAGCTTGCCGCATGGCTCGTGCGCTGCAAGATTATCAATTGTATATTTGGACCGAATCTGCACGTCGAAGTGATAAAACAAAGTCACATTGTGCTCAGCTTCCTGGCAATGGAAGGCCGTATCACGTCTGCGGACATGGACATTATCTGGCAGGCAGCTCAGCTAAAGCACTGCTCGCGTCCGGTGTACGATCTGTTAGCTCCTCTGGTCAAGCATCTGGCTCCAACGCCAGTTCTACACCTCTACTCGTTACTGGGAAAATTAGAGCCTAAAGAACACACGGAGCAGAGTTTGTACTTAGTGTCTGCGCTGATTAAAGTCATTTGGAACTCGAGCACTAATGCGTACACGACATCACTGTCTATTGATAACAGAGATCCTCTAAGACACCTCACTGTAGACGAAGCTAGCACGAGTAGTGAGCCAAGTGGGATGGACGGGAGTAGCCCTGACGAAGAGGAAGAACCAAGTCCTGCACCTTCAGAAGGACCATCGCCTAGAAAACAAGCTAGAGGTGACAGCGAGTGCGAAAGTGAGTATCAATTTATTAAACATACTTGTTTGAATTTCTGATTCAATACTAAAAATACTCTTTCTTACTTTTAGATACATCAAAAGCAAAGATGGAAATGATGTGTACTGAACAAGCATCTTACTCCATGAAAGAAGTGTTGCAATTGAAAGACCGCTCAAATGCAGCGTTTATGAAAGAACGTCTCGAGAGTGAAGGTGCTAACAACGCTAGTAAACGCGAGCGGAGCTCCGTGGAAGAAAAGACTGGTAGTTGTTCAGAGGATCATACGACCGACATCGAAAGTGATAAATCTAACGTGGAAGATACCATTGTCATTCACGTGCGGAAAAAAAAGAAAGTACTGCGAAAACGTAAGAGACCGCAAAAACGATCCTCCAGTGGTATTACGACAACGACAACGACTACCACAACAACAACAACCACTTCGACGAGTTCTGTTGCTGATGAAGCCAATAAGGATAAGTCGCTGCTGAATAAATCAAGCAACAGCGAGAGTCTCGTGGGCTTCTCGGATAACAGCACCGTGACGCAGTCAAACGAAGCGGACAAGGGCGTCGAAAATTCAAGTGAAAAAATCGTTGTCGATACACTCGATCGTGTTAAGCAGGAAGCAATAGCTATGGACCAGCCGGTAGGCGCGGATCAACAAGTACCTGCTGCTACGCTAGTCGGTCAGAGAGGAGAGAAAGTAGCTGGTCCCATGTTGAATGGTAGCACTAAGTTTGCTGTGACAATGCCGAGGCACGACGTCGGCTTGCATTCTGCCGAAAGCTCTCATGATGAAGATGACAATGTAGATGATATGGTCGGCGTTGTAGCTTGTACACTTGATGGTGGTATCACCGTTACCTCGGAATTGGGTAAGTTGTATTCCGACAACCAATATTTTTTTCATATCAAAATTAATTTAAATTTTATTAAAATTACGTAATACTATTCATTGCAGCATGTCTGGATCACGCTAGCGGTTCAAGATTTCTACCGTCATGTCTAGGTGAAATGCTTTCGGATGAAGAAGGCTCCTATAGCAGTCGCATCTCCAATAAAAGTGAAAAGAATATGGCAGACTTTGACGGCGAAGAAAGCGGCTGCGAGGAAGAACTCGCCCAGCTTGCCGTTCAGCATCTTTCAGCCATTCACATGCAAACCTACCATCCGCACCATACGCACTCAACGATGACAGTGAGACGGACCGTATGTCGAGCGCCCCAGGTACGGACTGTACGCCAAGGCGTTGCTCGACTTGGAGCACAGTTCAACATAGAAACCGTCTGTAAGCCTGGCAACACTCTCCTCTGGGACTTGCTGCAGGACGACAAAATTGGTCAACTCGGTGAAGGTCTGGCTGTAGAAGCCGAAAAAGCTTTGTGCAATCTACTTTGCTATAACATCGATCGTACCATACCAATGAAGTTCATCGAAGGCTGTCTTGAAAACCTAGCCAACAATCGCTCGGTAGTCGTGTCGCTACGGATTCTACCAAAACTTTTAGCCAGTTTTCAACAGTTTGGTACGATGGACGCTCACACGATAACAACGTGGGCAGATCGTGAGCGTGGCATGATGAAGCACTTCTTCAATAATCTCAAGACTTACTCAAGCTCTGGGCCCAAGAGTCTCTATTCTCATCAAACCGAAATACAAGTGCGCCTACAGTTTCTATCTTCAATATTTTCCCCTCTGGGCTCACCCGATTGCTTCAGATTGAGTCTCGAGCAGGTTGATACTCTTTGGCAGTGCTTGGCCCAAGATCCCACCTGTGCAGATGAACTGTTTAGCTGGCTACTGAGTCAGGCGAAATCAACCGAGCAGCATGCCCTGGGCATGGATACGTTAAAACACTTATGCATGAGAAAATTACCGAGTCTACCAGCAGAAACCATTAGCATGACTGGTTTAAGCTTATTCCAGCAGTTGTGCAACCTTGCGCGCCTTGCAGCCGTCCATCTGGAGAGGACGCTGAAGGACGTTGATTCCGTGGGTATGGATTTTCTTTGGAAAATTGCTCTCAGGGCCAAGAGCACCGAAGTCAGCATGGCCGCTATTCAGTACCTCAACGGCTACTACATGTCTCGCCAGCTCACTCAAGAAATCGAGTTTGTTTCCCAGTGCATGACGCACCTGGCTGCTGCAAGTGCTGATCTTAAAATCAACGAAGAGGCCAGTCTGCGTTGCATACAGCGCGCGCTTTTACTGCTCCGGACGCATCTCGAGGCGTTCCGGAAACGCTACGCGTATCATCTAAGAAGATGGGCGCTCGAAGGCAGAGGTGCTGGCAGTCACATAGCGGCCAACACGTCCGAGAGAAGTCAGCAACTACGCGTGTTTGTCCAGCCTGCAGGGATCTCCGAGAAGACTACATTCACGCTGCTCAGTACGGATTACGTCGCGGACTTAAGAGCCGAAGTGTCCAAATGGTGGGACGATACACATGCACGTCTTGTCATGGACGATGGCAAGGCCATCGGATCAACTTCCTCAAAATCTATCGGTAGCGCGAATACAAGCTCTGTACTAGGCTCCCTGCTTACGGATGGACCGATAAGAATGATTACGCAGGGCCAAGAGCTTACTATTGATTACGATGAAAAAACCCTCGCTGAGGTAGGTTTTAAGGATGGTCAACTCGTGTTTATATCGTTGGGTGCTGGAAGATGCAACGGAGGTGGACGACCTGGTAAACGGGACATCGACTCTCCGTCGCTACTACCGCCTCCACCTCGCGACTCTTTGCCGACGCTTCTGCTACTGAGACCTCAGTATTTCGAGCAACTGTTTACCTTGATGCGTACGCTCGGTGCTATGAAGACTGTCGTCAAGGGCAATGAAGTTCCACACACAAAAGCTCAGGTTAGTTCTTTTTTCTTAATATTACTAATATTACGTTAAATTATATTAATAGACTCCAAGTTTACAAGAAAAACAATAATTCTTTTAGGTACTATCTAGAAGAGTTTGGGACACATTGACCCTCTTACCAACAAGCCCTACATTGCTACAAGGTTTCCAAAAGCTCGACGAAGCATCGCTCGAAGAGCTTCTCGACCCGTCAAATCCGCACAAACTCATGTACTCTCTGTACATAGTCGAATCGTTATCGAAACGCTCGACCCGCAGAGACATGATGTCCCTCGCACATGAAGGTAGTGGAGACACAGGCAGCGGCGACGCAAGCAGTGGCGACTCCGACGACATGCCGACCGACTGGTCAACGACGTTCGTGCGGCATGGAGGACTACGTCACCTCTTCGATATCTTTATGTCGGGCCGCCTGGAAAACAGTGATGGCAGCGAATGGCAGCAGGACTGCCTCGCCAGTTTGCTAAAGCAACTCTGTCATCTTGGCGTGGCGCGAGACGGAAAACGACGAAACAAAGCCGATAAACTTGCAATACCAAGACTGAGCAAAGAACTTTCCGCTTTGATGGACGTAAAGACTGTGCTGCCGCGAATAACGAGTATACTAGAAGAGGCTTCTCTACCACGCGATCCGAATCATTACAAGACAGGCTTGTTTGGCCGCTCGCAGGTCATTCATTATGCGATGGCTCTGCTAGTTTGTTGGGTACACAGCGATCCCTCGGTCGGCCAATCACTTTTTTCAAGCGAAAAGCCCTTTGGAAAGACGTGGCTGCGCAGGCTTGTGTTGGAGGATCCGGAGCCCGCCGTACGTCGCGAGGCATGCACAGCCCTTTACAAACTTTGCTTAGGCAGTGTTGAGAGTGACGAAGATATATTGTCATCGTGCCTATTAGACATGTCTCCGGCAAACTTGATAGTCCCTTTGCTGATCGAACTTTTAGAATATCTGCCAATTGCCGAAACGATGCAACCTACCCGCCGCAGGTCTGACATGGCGATGCATCTGCAACAAGGTATGGACGAGGCTAAAGAAACTTATGGACCGGCTTGTCGCGATTACTTTTGGCTGGTCTGCCGATTGATCGACGCCTTACCCGAGGACGCGATTCAAGAGAGTACAAGTGAAAAATCCGGGAGTACCATTGATCTGCAGGCACTTGCCAGCCGGGCGATCAAGTCGATCCTCGCGCGGGAATACTTGGAAACGCGGCACAACACCGTGGAAGACGATGGTCTAGTGGGACTGCTGAACCTTTGCTACAACATCATGGCGCACAATCCACCGTGCAAGCAGGGCAAGGTCGGGCAAAACCTGCTGAACCGCGTCTTCGACTTTCTCTTCGCCTTGCCGGATCCTTGTTCCAAGCACATGCCTAAATGCAAAAGCCAGGCGTCAAGATCCGCAGCGTTCGACTTGCTGGTGGAGCTAGTGAAATCAGCACCCGACAACTACCGCATACTGCACGAAAAGCTGCTGGCCCAGCACAAGCCAACCGCCCACGTCCTGCCCTACTCCTGGGACTACTGGCCACACGACGATGGCCGCTCCGACTGCGGATACGTCGGGCTGACCAACCTCGGCGCGACTTGCTACATGGCCAGCTGCATGCAGCACCTGTACATGATGCCACAGGCGCGCGCGGCAATCCTAAAGGCAGACTGTGCTCGCGCCAACAAACATCACAACACGCTGCGCGAGTTACAACGAATGTTCGCCTACCTATTCGAATCGGAGCGAAAGGCTTACAATCCGCGCAGCTTTTGCCGGGTTTACACGATGAACAACGAGCCACTGAATACCGGAGAACAGAAGGACATGGCCGAGTTTTTCATCGACCTCGTGTCGAAGCTTGAAGAGATGACCAGCGATCTGAAGAACCTCGTGAAAACTTTGTTCTGCGGCATTATTTCGAACAACGTCGTGTCGCTGGACTGCGAGCACGTTAGCCGCACCATCGAGGAGTTTTACACGGTGCGCTGCCAAGTGGCGGATATGCGCAATCTGTACGAGAGCCTGAACGAGGTGACTGTCAAGGACACCCTCGAAGGCGACAACATGTACACCTGCTCGCAGTGCGGGAAGAAAGTGCGAGCCGAGAAGAGGGCCTGCTTCAAGAAACTCCCGCGCATACTCTGCTTCAACACGATGCGCTACACCTTTAACATGGGCACGATGCTGAAGGAGAAGGTGAACACGCACTTCAGCTTTCCACCGCGGCTCGACATGTCCGGCTACATGGAGAAGCGCCTGATACCGCGACACTGCCAGGAGCGGGACAAGTCCGAGGCGGAGCCAAGCAGCCACGACGAAGAGCCGGAGAGCGGAACGGAGGCCCGGGAAGAGCATTGCCTCTACGATCTCATCGGAATAACCGTACACACTGGCACCGCCGACGGAGGCCATTATTACAGCTTCATCCGAGATCGCAGCTCGCCAAACAAAGACAAGTGGTTCCTGTTCAACGACGCCGAAGTCAAGCCCTTCGACCCGAATCAAATAGCAGCCGAGTGTTTTGGCGGAGAAATGACCAGTAAGACGTATGACTCCGTCACCGACAAGTTCATGGACTTTAGTTTCGAAAAATCCAACTCGGCGTACATGCTTTTTTACGAGTGGTGCCCGGACCCAAGCGACGAGTCGCCGCTCAAGGAGGAAGAAGCTTCCAGCTCGAGTCCGATGTCGCTCGACTCGCCGCCTCCGCACCAGCAAGAGTCGCAGCTCGTCGAATGCTCGCAACAAACGGAAACGCTGCCGCACATCGAGCTTAGCAAAGAACTCGAGGACTGGATTTGGAAGGACAACATGAGCTTCCTCCAAGACAAGAATATATTCGAGCACACGTATTTCAGCTTTATGTGGCAGATCTGCGGTTACATACCGCAAACCCTCGTGATCTCGCAACCGAACATCATGGAACTGTCGGCCGAATTGTCTGCCTCCTTCTTTCTCGAGACGTTCATACACGCCAAGGAGAAACCGACGATGGTGCAGTGGGTCGAGCTGTTAACGAAGCAATTCAACAATTCTCTAACAGCGTGCGCCGGCTTTCTCGAGAAAATGGCCGGGGACTCTTGGTGGCCAACCCAAATTCTAGTCAGGTGTCCTAATCAGATGGTCAGGCAAATGTTCACTAGGCTGTGTATTAACGTTATATTAAGACTGCGTCCTTCACAGGTAAGATATTTTTACTATTGCATTTGTTATTGATTAAAAAGAGAAGTAATATATTCAATACCCGATTAATTTTCTAGGCACCGCATTATCTGGTATGCGAATCAGAGGATGATCCGGGTACAGTTGGCATGCAGTCTTGTGTGACGCGTTTTATCCGCATGATGCTGTCGCTCATGGAGGTCGCCAAACAACATCTAAAACACCTCACTGAGTATTTCTCGTTCTTGTATGAGTTTAGCAAAATGGGCGAGGAAGAGACAATGTTTTTAATAAAAGCCCAAGCGATATCTATGATGATAAACTTTTATTTGGGTTACAAGACGCACGAGTTGGTTGACGCTATTAGCGAAGAGGAGGAAGAGGAAGAAGTTGTGGCAATTTCCACAGAGAAGTTGAGGCCTGCGTCTCTGGACAAAATGATTACATTGATCGCGGCTTTGGTGGAACGTAGTAGACTTCCAGATCACAGGTACTAAGCAAACTTTGTTAAAATTTATTATTTTGGCTTACATGTTATCCTTCAATTACTAACTATGATGTTTTTTCTTTGAAAAGGTTGAATCTATCTCAGGCCGATTTGAATGCGGTGGCCAGCGGCAAGGGCTTCCCATTCATCTACCAGCAAATCCGCGATATGATCAATCTAAACCAGACACGAAACCTCATCCAATCCCTGTGTCGATGGAATGAGAGGCTATCGATGCAAATCATCAGCATGATATTTCACGCGATCACAAAGCACACGGAGGTCTGTCAGCCCTTCTTCAAGATACTTACGTTGCTCACTGAGGGCAACAGCCCTCCCGGACTGCCTTGTCTGACTCAGTTGATCCTGAGCAGGGTGTGGGAAGTTGCGCGGGTCGCGCCTCATGGTGCACTCGAGTGGCTTGCCCTTGCTGTTACGCGTAGTAAGCTTGCCCACAATTGGGTTCTATCGAGCCTCGACAGTTGGCTCCAGCATTTCCTCATCGAACACTCGAACCAGCGGGTGCGCTCTGCCGCTGCCTTCCTCCTCGTCTCGCTCGTGCCCTCGGCCCACTTTCGACAAGGTTATAGAAGTGCTCACAGGTTAGGTCTGAGTTGTACTACGAGTCGTGAGTTACAGTTGCCTCCAGAGGCAACAGTAGTATTGCATCAGATCTATACAGCACTGTTGAGACTACTACAACCTGCCAGAAGTTATACGGATATCAATACGCACGGGACTATGAAACTCACTGCCTATTTCGCTCTCATGACATATTGCGTTGTTTCGAATACCGAGAAGCTCATGGTACGTTTAAATTTTTCATGCAAAATCTTTGTTTTGGATTTCATCTAAATGTATAATTTTTTTTACAGTTTGGACAATATTTGAACGATCTTTGGACATTATTCCATCCAAAGCTGTCGGAACCTAGCATTCCAGTACATCACAATAAACAGGCCCTTTTACTTTTCTGGTATCACGTTAGCAATGATTGCCCGGAAAACGTTGCACTTATATTGCAAAATCCGCACATTACGAAAAACATTGCATTCAATTACATTTTGTAGGTTTACTTTAAAATTTATTTATTACCAATTAAGTTCGTAAATTAACGAATGTTTATTTTGTTTTGTTACAGAGCTGACCACGAAGACCAAGATGTTGTTCTTTTTAATCGCATAATGCTGCCGGCATATTATGGCTTGTTAAGACTTTGTTGTCAACAATCGCATTCATTTACAAGACAGTTAGCTGCACATCAAAATATACAATGGGCTTTCAAAAACATAACACCTCATCCTACACAATACTCAACAGTAAGTAATTTTACAAGCTTGTATTATTAAAGTTTTATTTCAAAACTTTTTAATAATGTCATGGATTTTGATGAATTTTGTTTAGGCTGTGGAAGAATTGTTTAAGCTTATGCAGTTGTTAGTTGCTCGGCATCCAGACCAAACTGAACAAGAAGAGGCAGAAGTTGCAACGTTTAGAAGAGGAACTTTGTCTTCCTATTTACAAGGGCTCGATGGACGATCATGCTGGGCCACACTTATATCAGCATTCAGGTAACAATCAAAAAAGTTTGATAAGATATGCATTGATTGAAAAATCGTATAATTTAAATAATCATTTCTTCAAGGATTCTTATCGAGTCTGACGACGATCGTCTCTACGTCGTATACAATGGCGGTCTAAGTATGGCACTAGAGTCGTTCAACATGCTGCACATAATGTACCACGAGGCAACAGCTTGTCATGTGGCTGGTGATCTAGCCGAGCTCATTGCAATAATTGTCGAGCTTGTGCGCTGCGTACGTACAGCTCGCGACGGTCCAGATGCACGTAACATCCTTGCCAACTGCAAAGAGTGGCCAGACGTCCTACGCAAACTCGCCACTTTACTCAATACATACAATCCACCGGACATGCGGAACCTTGCAATCGACCTGCTAAAGGAGTTGGTAATGCTCGTTCCAGCCGATGCGATGCTCATTCTTGCGCCGCTGCTCTCGCACTGTCACGCGGCTCTACAAGAGTCGCACGCAACCGTTCCCCCGGGCCCTTATTTGCCTAGGCGTTCGACGCCGCCTGGCAAGATGCCCTCGCGTCCCGCTCGACCTATGGTTCAGATGGCTGTGCCCCACTCGCAACTCGAGGCAGCCAAAGGCACTGACCCTGAGTACGACAGTGCCCTACTCGAGTTCTACTTGCCGTATCACGAGCTAATCGACGTTATGTGTAGGCTAGCTATCAACCATGACTGTATGACCGATATACTTATTAATTTGAGCGCTATGCTAGGCTTCGAAGGTAAGATTAACAGCAAAAGTTGATTAACTGTATTACAATAATAATAAACAATTTTAATCAATGAATTTCTTAAAAATTGTGTTTCAGGTGTCCCTTTGCATTTAGCGCTGTTTCCAAGACTGTGGTTAGATGTGCATGCTGCGAGTCACATCGACAGAAAACACATAAACGCACTACTCCGCTGTTCATACACTGTAGATTACGTCGACGCCGTACTTTTAGACGAGCGATCGTCTCTTACTGTGCCAGCGATTCACGCCTTCCTGAAAACCTTTTTCCCCAAACTGGCCAGTCATGTACTTACCGAGCAGACTTGCTCGATCATCGATAACCTCGTTACTACGTTAATCGATGTTGCAGATGTCCAGACGTCCGCGCCACGCTTGATCGGCGACCTGCGAGCTCTTGCCATTGTTTATAGCAGCGGGGCCGACATCAAGCCACCTCTCTCGCTACCCATAGCACTCGAGACGCTGCTTGCGCGTACGAAAGCGGCTCGAGTCCGTCTCAAAGAGTCTAAGCAACAAGATCTCGAGGCGCCTGCCAAGAAACGCAAATTTAACGCAGACGTCGAAATGGAAGAAGAACAGTCGAAGCAGCAGCAGGCGCAGCAAAGCGCTGATAACGAAGAAGAAGAGAATGAGGACGACGAGGAGACCGAAGGGCCAGCGGGTGCCCCAAGTTCCAGCGCAGAAGGACCGGCAGAGAGCGATGAATCGACTACCCTGGCGACAGAAGCAAGCACGACGACGACTACGACAACTGCAACAACGACGACAACTGCGGTAACGACGAGCTCGAGCACAAGCAAGTCCTCTACGACGATGGCAGCGCAGTCTACGTCTAGCAAGGACAAATGTAAAGAAGCCGAGGAGGCACCGGCTGTCAAGTCCAGTGAGACGGAGAAGATGGATCAAGCGGACACGAAATCTGGCTCCAGTCTCATAACTGCGTCAAGCAGTACGACGAGCAACTGGAATAGTCAGCTCGGTCGCCCAATGAACAGCCTCTCCTGGCTGGATATGCTCGAAAAGACTATAACGAATCTGCAGATGATCGTGCAATTCCAGTCGAAGAATTAAGAGACTTTGCCGTATCGATTTAGCATAACAGTGGACGGATAAATTTTTGTGTATATGCTTCATTGCGTGGCATTTAAAAATAACGAATAAAAATTTTCATTAGCGATTCCATCGATAACATAAACACACAAACGAAGCTCCTTTTGTGTGGAGGTAAAAAAGACGTAAGCGTTGGCGGGACTTGATGTAAACTCAAACTCGGTCAATATAAATCGTGATGCATTCATCTTTCATTTCTTAGAAAAGAAAAGTCGAATTTCAAATGTGAGTATGCGTACATTCATATGCGTGTACATAAAAATGAGTAAAAAAAATACATGTGTATAGTTCACTTATAGTTGTCCGAGTGTACTTTTTCATATCGATGCATCTCGTTTAATCAAAGAGGATAGTGAACGATCGATTAAAAATGTATGTTCGCGTTTATATGTAAAAGATGATCATCAACAACATACGACAGAAAAGTCTTTAATTGAATGATAAAATTAAAGGAAATTATGAGTCGATGGGGAAGCTTTGTAGTTTTAGTTGAAGCGTGTATTAATACCATTTTCTATCAGTTTTATTCATGTTTTTTTTTAACTTACATTTTCCTTTATGATAAAAAGACTATGCTAACTTTTTTACACAAAACGATAAAAATTTATAGACCAAATGAGGTAAGTATTTTTTGTAGAAAACATTGCTGACTTGTCGATCATCATACATCGAAACGTCACATCGTTACTTTTTTCTCATAATATTATATTGGCCTTGTCATTCCGTCAAAAAATCTGTGACTTTAAGGGATCATCACGTAAAACGCGATTCACATGCGTCTGTGATTGCTTTTAATATCAAATGTGTTTGTACGATGTAAAAAATAATAAGAAAAATTGTCGACACACTAATAGTTCGATTGATTATAATAATTTTTTTTCAACAAATGGTAGACGTAAAGTATTACAAATTGTCAACCTTTTTTTTTTAATTAGAAGTATTACTCGAAATATATTTTTCAAATATCTTTTTAAGTAATTATTTATTATTGTAAATGTAAAATAAAAGAAAATATGTAGAGATAATGCGCGCTTAAAAGCCTCTTGTATCTAATTGTAGATTACTGCTAAAATATAATTTATTTACGATACAACTCATGTTCTATTACTTTATATAAATATTTAAATATAATTTTGCCGAAACACGCTCACTTGGGCTCAATTGAGTGCCCAAATGTATAATTTGTTATTAACAAGAAATGTTAGTATTCTATACATGATTTTTCATAATAAATCTTAATTATTATTTAAAATTTAGAAGTCTTGGTACAACGAGTGGTTAAATTATCTATATATTCATTTTTACTTGACGAAAAGTATGCGATTTTATAAATGCGTGTAAATATAAACGAAAAAAAAGAAAGAAATAATTTCATTAATCTAAGTTCATTATTTGAAAAATATATTTCCGCAGCGTGTAGAAATGGCGTTTAGATTGACGATTTCAATTTCGCTACCAGTATTGAAGAAAAAAAAAGTTTTAATTATTGTAATCAATAACGAGGAAGTAAAGAAGAAGAAAAAACGAGGAAAAGAAAAGTAGTGCCACAATGATTATTAAGAAGAAAAGCAATTGTTTTCTAATAAAATTAAGAATTTTTTTATTAATCACAGCGTACAATTGAATAATATTTTTTGCCAAAGGATGCGAATGTTCGTGCGCAAAATGAAAATGTTCTTCTGAAATGTTCAAAATTGATGAAAACGAAAAAACGGAATAAAATACATTTTCACCATTTTTTTCATAACTTTCTTGCGTCTCTTATATATTTCTACAATAATATAAGCTAAAACGAATTCAAAGCCGCGGCTTTGAATCACCTTATGCTCCGGAAAAACACTGCTCATCCACAGTCTTGTCTTTTTCACTGCACCATCAGTCCTTTAATAACCAGTATTCGTTTTACATCAATTTCGTGTCTCGGATTGTTCGAGCTCAACAATCAACAAATATTTTAAAAGCGCTCGTTCGGCAAAGCCGCTGTCATATATACATTGTCGTCGCCAAACAAGCCAGGTGATCGGTGGCCTACTGCAAGTGAGAGAGAGAGAGAGAGAGAGGAGTGGGGCATCAGCGGCGATTCGCGCGCTCAAGAGAGAGAGATGGAGTCGAGAGACCAGCTGGTGCGCGACACTGTATATATATATATATATATATATGTTGTGGTGGTGTATACGGGGGCAAGGCAAACACAGTAGCGCTCGCGGAGAACCAGCGCAATTCTTCCCGATCCGATAAACAAACCCCCTTCTTTGTAGCTGGGCGCGAAGGCGCTTCGACAGGCGCTAAGGACATCCATTAGCTTCGAGAAAAGGGTAGAGGTGAGAAAGAAGAGTCGGAGAAAGTCCTGTCGAGAGGATAGGCTTGCTGAAAAATAAAGGATCGACGGGAGGCCAGAGAGCCTAGAAAACGGAGCAAGGATGGGCAGTACTGACATGGCCGTCATCACCGGCTTCATATGCAGGCTCTGCAGCAATATGAACCGATTCGTCATTCACATCTACGGCGAAGAGGGCGAGCGCATGAGGCTCGCTGAGAAAATCAACACTTACCTGCCCATTACGGTAAGCAGCACTTCTTGCCCGCCCTTTTCCTGTCTTTTACCTACGCTTTCGCTCCTCTCACTCTCTTGTGTTCATTGTTGAGAAAACGGAGTTTTCGGAGCATTTCCAGTTGCAATTGGAGTAGAGATAGTTTTTATTTGAGTTATTGCACTTTGAAGGAACTTGGATGAATTGTCTGTTACAGGTGAATGCGAATGATCAATTGCCAAAAACAGTGTGTCTGCACTGTATTGAAAAGTTGGAAGTTTGGGACAGGCTCTTTCATAGAGGGTGAGCACAAGCCCCCAATGGATATGTTCAGACTGTTTAAATCACAGGCAGTTGAGCAAGAAGTCTTTGCTTGCTGTAAAGGCTCATGCAGTATACCTGAACATAACCATTGGGGGCACGGGCTCACCCTCGATGCACAAGCCCAACAAGAATTCATGGAGCAATTTATGTACGTCAGATGAAGATAGAGCAACGAGAGAAGATCAACATCTGTATTTTCATACTTTACATTCTTGTCATCGAAACAGCTCCTATGATGGATCAGCTAGCCCACCAAGATCACCCCTGTATTGACACAAATATTTGGAAAAATTTTGCTCAAGTGTGTTTGATAGTAATTAATCATTAGGTTAAGTCATTTTTCATCAACAAACAAAGTATCAGTGAGCAATTAGATCATTTAGATGCGTATTAAGATACATGATATTGCAGAAAATTGTTTATTGTTTCATTTTGCATTTTTTATATATAAAAAAGAGTAGATTTATACTATAGTAAACTTTGCATAAATGTTGAAAAAAATACTTAATAGATATAATATATTAATACACAGTTGCAGAATTTTTAATAATTATCATATTTTCAAGAAAAAATTAATTTTACTTTTTTTGGGCATTTTTTAATTTTATTGATAATCTATTTTTTTTTTAAATAAATCTAAATTGATCTTATTAAATGTATTGCTTAAAAAATTTTGTTGTAAGCAAATTTTCATTTGTATGGTCTTCATATAAAAATTGTGTAAAAAATAAGTAATCTTTATGATATAAGAGAGAAGTAAATTAAGTGTTTGAAAATAAAAGCTTGCAACACTTAGAAATAATCATTGTGGCAATGTAGATTTGAAATAAATATATCTTTATTGTGAATTTTATTAATAAGTTTTATATATACTCATGCAACATTCACAGGAGCATACATCTGTATATTTTGTAAAACAGTGCTTTAATCCATTGCTTTGGTTTAGCAATATATCTATATGAGTTTTTCTATGTTTAAAAGATTTATAAGAATCATATAAGAAATTGGTATTATATTGCCTGTGAATTGTATAAATAAATATGATTTATTAAAACTGTTCTTTTATTATTTCACAATAAATATAATTAGTAAGTACTAAAAAAAACCGTTACACATATTTATATATATAAGATTTTATTTCTCAACAATATTAACTAACACAAATATTACACGAGTCTAATATCTTTTTTCAATTCTTATGACATTTATTTTTTACTTATGTACATTAAAGATGTTTAAAGGTAAAAGTGTTGTCTTTACATTAAAGTCTAGAATTGAAAATTTTTTATGCCAACTGAGCAGATACTGTACATTATGATACTTAGAAAAATGCAAATGCATGAAGATACATTAATTTTTAATTAATAATTAATATAAATGTCTTGATACTAAAATACCGTCAGTAAAAAAAGGTACTATATTGAAGAGATCAAGACATTGCAATTTTGCAGTCCATAACACAATAATACACATGTATATCACATCTAAATCGTAGAAAAAAGATTTCATGCATATTTTTCGCAAGTCAGTTGAATTTTATTTTTACAAAATACAGACAAAATATATATATTTATATATAGAAGTAAATTCAATGATTACATTTTGAGTTTTCGGCAATATTTATGTTGTAGTAATGGAAAGAAACGAGTTATATTGTTTACTATAAAGTTAAATTCAAAATAAAAAGTTGGCCAGTGTGCAAATTTAATATACGCACTTTGAGATTTTACATAACGTAAAATATATACAATTTATAGATATAATGAATTACACCAAGATAGTAAGTAATTAAAACTCTACTAAGCAGAGCATAGCTTTTAAACTGACCGTTTATAAAAATATATGTATATATTTATAGAATTTTGTTTCTTCAACGAATGTGACAATCACGGACATGCTTCTTACTTATTAACTTTTAGAATTTATAAGCTCAAATAAATTTATTACATTTTTTTAGGGAAAATAAACAAAATCCAGAGTATTTCAATAAGACAAGAGTCATAATTCAATATCTTAATTACAGAAATAATAAAAGAATTTTTGACATAGAAGCATGTTATTTGTCACATTATAATCACGAAGATGCACGTACCGCAAGTAAATAATAATTACAAATTTCTTTTTACAAATCATTTACAATATTATAAGGATTACAATTTTTTCTGTCATAACAGAAAATTTTATGCAAATTAATCAATCTTTTTCTCCATAAACAATAAATTGTTACTGGAAAAATCAATTATTTTTAAAACAATAATAATGCACAAATTGATGTACAGAAAATCAGTTATTAGTAGCGTTCAGCGATTTCCATTCAGCCACTAAACTCTTTTACATGGTACAATCGAGTTTTTTTAAAAAAAAAGAACCAACTCGCAAGAATGATTTTGGCGCAAGGACGCATTCATAGTTCCCTTTTGTATGTACAGCGTAACCCATATAATATCCAACATTCAAAATTTTCATACAGTCCTGCGTGAGCTCTTGGGCTTGTGTGGAAACGCCTTTTTGTACATAATGCAGGATGCACTTTTATTATTTTTGCTCTCATCACGTAGCCATTAGTTTATCCTGCTGTCTTTCTATCATCGCTGCTCTTTGCGCTAAAGCAAGAAACAGTTTAGTCTATTTGAACACGTATGATTGTTGGGTATGCACTCACGATCAAATCAAGTTTCCATGAGAATATTTACCTTCTCGTTTTTTCCGTTTGATTTTTTTCAAGTGCTTGTTTATTCGGTTCATGTTCGTTTGCTCCATGCTGTAAGCTTTCCTTGCATCGTTTGCACGACTGTACATAATGGCTATCCTCTCGGCATGGCTCAAATGTGGACCTGAAAATAGAGAAATAATAAAATTAATTATTGTCACGTTTATTGAATTTTTACCTAACTCGACAATGCTTTTATAAAATAACTTACCCAATTCAGGTAGGAAATTGTATCTCGACCGAGGCCTATATTCCCAGTCCCAGTCTGTATTGCTATTAGTCGAAGTAGGCGCAGCCGAAGCTATGAGAGGTGTTGCCATTGATGCTCCATTAATTGCCACTGCCGCAGCGACCGACGCAACTGGGATGTTCGCAGCGTGTTTTGGAACTAATGGCCCCGGCGTTGGCCCGGAATGGCTATTGTTGTTAACCGATGCGGTATTTATGCTGTCCCTTGGATCGTCGTCGCTATCACTACCCGTTTGCTTGCGCAAGCCTTGCCTAGGAGATTTCTTCCCCGATAATGAAGCGTTGCTCGAACCTGCCTGGGTAGAACTACCACTGCCATTGTCCGATTCTTTTCGCTTCTTGCGTTTCTTAGGAGATGTCGCACCGTCGTTTGTATCGGTGCTCAATCGTTTAGGCGGTGTTTTGCCCGCTCGATCGACGGAGGAAGAAGCCCCGGCGTTTACTCGGTGCTCCTGGGTGGAAAGCGAAGACGAGCCAAGATCGGTCTCTCCTTGCTTACGCGCACCAATGGCGTTTTCGTTCTCGGTCTCGGAGCTGTCGCGATGTGTTTTGCTGGAGTTGTCTTCGGAAGAAGAAAGCGTTGAGCCACCAGTTCGTTCATTGCGAGGTGAGCTCGACAAATTCGAAATGCTGGAGTCGGGTGTACGAGGAGGCGTATTGTCCATGACTGGAGCTGCTTCGTTGCTCTCCCTGCGTTGCTGCATTGCCAAAACGGCGATTGGTTGCTGCTGTTGTTCTAGCTGGCGTTGCTGGAGTTGTTGCTGCTGCTGCTGGTGATGTGCTTGCTGATGTAGTTGGGCCAAGGCTTGAGCTTGTGCCTGAGGCTGATGGAGTTGAGATATTGGCACTTGAATTTGAGGCTGCTGCTGTCGCAAAGACTGTACGCTTGCGTGCTGAACCATGGACACGGTGACGAGATTGGAACTCTGAGGTACTGACCCGCTCATTGTCGTTACCAAACAATTTGTTAGCTGAGTTGACGATGGCACAGTACTCAAAGGCAGTTGAGCGGCAACAAAAGCAACGGCAACTTTGCTACCTGTGAACAATTTTTAATTGAAATACAAATGTAACCAAATTGGCTTAATATTTAATTGCTTTTTAATTGAATAATTATTTTTATTTCAACTTACCCATATCAGTCTTGACTAGATTTTGAGAACTAGCCGATCGATGTTCGGGCTCGATCGACTCGACGCCTGGCGTTGGTGATCCAGGAATTTCCTCTTCGCATAGCAACGAATTGAGATTCTCGCCATCCTCTTCCATCTTGGCGCTTTTTACCTGCATCGCCGTACCAATAAGACCCACAACTTGTGCCACCTCATTATGACTCGTGACCACGCTAACCATCTCAGGCGGACCTGAAGCGTTGTTGTATTGATTTACCGTAACGGAGCACGGGGGCTTTATGTTGGCTTTAGCGTCAGATCCAGATTCGTTGCCCTTCTCATCGGCAAAGTCCTCGTTATCGATGATTGTTAACCGCCTTTCAGAATCGCTGCTGTCGGTCGAATCGACCGAATCGCGGTCTATGCACGACTTGATTTTGTTAACGATCGTTTCCTTGCGCACTGGAGGATAGTCCTTGGCCGCTTCATTGCTCGACAGACTGTTTGCAACGACGTCGCTACTACTGATAACCGTAGAAGCCATTGCCGCCGCTTTCTTCCACACTTCTTCGAGCTTAGCCGCAGTTTCTTTCTTCTGGTTACTATAGGTCTTCGGCCCACTAACCATGGTAGTTGACATTGGCATCATGTTAGTTTTGGGCTCCGGTTCTTTTTTAACTTTAAGTAGGTCATCCTCCTTTTTCTTAATTACCTCTAGTAACGGATCTTTCCGCACTTCGATTTCCGGAAGAATATCTTTCCTTAAAACGGTTGGCTCCTGCTGCTTCTTCTTCTCGGGCTCGTGTTTAGTTTTGCTTTCTTCTTTATCTTTCTGCGCCTTTTTCATGGACGTTAACTCGATTTTCTTCGTCATATCTTTAAAAGTCTTCCTGGCAAGGGCCGGTGTTGTCTCTGAATCCTCGTCCTTCTTCGTGTCCTTCATTTTACTGCGGAATACCGCTGCTGCAGAAAGTTTCTCTTCAATACTTGCAGTCGCAGGTAGTCGAGCGCTTAGCGGCGCTGGCACCGTCAAGGAGTGTGTAACGCTTGGCATAAAGTCCAAAGGCTTGAGTTCGGATTTCGGTTCAGTCTTGTTCGGTACTGTAGAATCTGCGCCACGTTTCTTGTCAACATTAATGAGAGTTTGCTTTTGTTCCGATGCTAAAGTCGTAGATGTCGATGGTACCTGCTCTCCAATTTTTAATTTGCTATCTTCTTTAGTAGCATTCGTCACGCTCGGCGGAATGGAAAGCTTTGAAGGTTCATTTGCTTGAGCTTCAGGCTTTATAACGGCTGGAGATGATCGGCGATCTTTCAAGCTATCATTTTCATTGTTTGCTGCGGCTGCTTTCGTCTTTGGCCCATAGTAATGTGAGAAGTATTTAGTACTTGTTATGATAACTTCATCCATATCATCGCTATCGCCATTTGTGTCTTCAGTATCCTCTACCTTCTTGACAGGAACTTTTCTCACGGGTTTTTTCTTTGTTTCCACATTTTCTGATGAATTGACGTCGGCCTTCCCAGTGACCACAGTTGCCACAGTCTTCTGTCTCTTTTTTACATTTTTTACAGATTCTTCTTCGATAGGTTTTTTTGGTTTTTCTTTCGCCTCAGCCTGCGAAGCCTCGTCCGGATCTTCTTTGCGAATTTGAGTTTTTGTTGCAGCATAACTAGGATAAAACTTAACGTCTTTATTGGAGTTATCATTTTCTATGTTGTTTTCTACTTCTTCCGGCTTTTTCCCAAATACCTTGCGCTGCTTCTTCTTATTCTCATCTGTAACCGAAGTATCATTAGGCTTGATTTCACTAACTTTCATTGCACTAGCGGCAGTTGCAGCTGTAGTAGCCGCAGCGGCAACAGTGGTAGTAGTAGTAGCAACAACAGTGGTAGCAGCAGAAGCCCCGAAGGTCTTTACTTGCCGCTTTTTAGGACTTTTATCATCCTCCTGCCCGACTCGTTTCAATTTATCCTTGTCCTCTACAACGCTATCAATCACGCTCGCAATCGTACTTGAATCTTCGACAGAACTATCTTCGGCTGCTTTCACATTCGAGTTAGCGGCAAAATTACCCTTGCGTTTGTACATCATGACATTAGCGTAGTTAGTCGAGGGGAAGAACTTTGAGATTTCTCGAGTGGGTTCTTCCGAATCAGCGTCTACACTTTCTTCTGCCTCTTCGTTCTTCTTATATATCTTTCTAACTTTTTTCTTAGCATCCACTGTTGTTTGCTGCTCGGGAGGACTATTATCCGTTGACTTTTGCTGCTCGGTAGTTTTTACGGGTGTCGTACTTGTTGCGTTAAAGGCCTTTGGACGCTTTTTCGGACTCTTAGATTCATCCTCGAAAGTACGCTTTTTTGGTTTATCCTTTTCTTTGTCTTTTTCTTTATCGGTAGAATTGTTACTGCCCCCTGAGTCTCGTTTATTTCGCACCTCAAATTCGAAAGGTTCTGGCTCTTTAAATTCATAAATATCATCAGTGCTATCGGACTGACTTGGTTCCACTTTAATTTCTCGTTTGATTGGTGAAACGACTTGTTGTTCAACTTTCGGAACTTCACGTTTCTTTTCTGGTTCTGGTGCAATCTGAAACACAAATATTTTTTTATTAAAGGGAAAATGTTTTTAAAATAAATTACTGTAAAATGTAAAGAAACTCACCTTCTTTTCTGCAACTACGTTTTCTGGCTCAACTTTTTCTTGTTTGATGGTAATGGTAGGTTGCTCATCTTCGTCTTCGTCTACATCGGGTCCTACACTTACAACTTCTAATTTGACAGTTTTATCATATCCTTTGAGCTCGGCTTTAATCTCGTTCAAATCGTAATCTCTACCTTTAGGCGGTTCCTCCTTTCTCAATCGCTTGCCTCGCCTTGGCTCCTCGCACTCCTTTTCTGCCTCTGCATCGCTCGTATCCTCGATTTTCATTCGACTTTCAGCTCGACGCCTTGCTTCCCTCCGACTGCGTTCCTGGGCACCAGCCCTGACACGCGGTCGAAATTGCACAGGAGTCGAGGCACTCGCATCAGATTCAAGTGTATCCGTGTCTTCGGTTTCGGTCTCCTCGGCTGCAATTGCGTCTGTAAGTCCCGATGAGCGTCTCGGTCGACGGCCCATGTCGCTCGAAGACGCGGAGTCAGCGTTGCGAGTGACTCGCGTCGAACGATTGCTTGCCGTCGACGCAGGACTCTTAGTGCGCAGGGCGTTCGAGATGAGAGGTGAAGGAGTCATCGAGCGAGTAGTCGGTGTGGCCTCGCGCTCATCCTTCCGCAAGTCCCTGCCAGGTCCAGAACCACCACCTCCAGAAGAGTCTCCTTGGGCCCGTCGTCGATTCTGGGCTGATCCTGGAGATGCTCCAGTTCCTGCATTTGGCGCAGCTCCCTTCATGGACTTTGAAGAAGAGGAATTGGTGCTGGGAGTCTGCGGGCGTGGAGTTGTTTTTGTGCGCTTCATGCGGCCTTGGCTTTGGGTGTAGTTTTGAGCTATCCGCGAGCATTTGATCCATTCATCGTACCTACGTAACACATCACGTTAATGCAAAACATACTAATAAAAAATGAAAAAAAATTCTATTTATATACGTACCTAGTATTCCATCCAGTATAGTGAACTAAATACAAAGGTTCAGAGCCATCCTTTGTTATATCGATAACTTTAGCTTCGTACGTAACTTTTGACTCATGCGTTGGCCCGTAGTATACATTAAGCTTATCACCGATTTCAACTGACCCTCTGTAGAACGGTGCATACTCGACCGATCGTTCGTCCGAGCTTTTTCCTTTCTCACCTTCAGTCTCCTTTTTCTTACGCCCACGTTTTTTCAACTCATCATCCGTCAATCTCCTCGGCTTAGCTATCGGTTTCTTTTCTGATTCCCTGGAAGGTGTCCTCGTTTCTCTCACTTCAGAATTCGATTTGCCACCTTTCGTCACGTCTTCCTTCGATTTAGATCTTGTTTTTGCACTATCGTCTTCTTTAACTTTTTCCGGTTCCTTTTTCTCTTGCTTCTTCGGCTCAGGCTTTTTCTTTTCAGCGGGCGGTTTCTTTTTCGGAGCTTCTTCTTTAACTTTAACGGGCGCCATTGCTTTGGATTTGTTACTGATAGTACTTGAAGGAGTCAGTCTTGATGTACTTTTTTGTGATTTTTCACTACTGGAAGACTCTTCTTCAGCATCAATGTTAACATCGCTTTCTTGGCCACTTGCATCTTCTTCCGTGAGTTCTTCTTTCCTTTTTACTTTCGGCTAAAAAATAAGATTGAACGTTATAATTGCATAGAAATTAAAGTTTACATATAAGGATATATAAATTGTGGGAATGAGTAATTTACCTGTACTTCCTCTTCTTTTGGTGTCAACTCCTTTTTTATTTTTTCCTTTTTAATTTCCTCTTCCGGAATCAGAACAGTCTTTTTTTCCTTTTCATCTTCTTCTTTTTCTGTTTTAACAGCCAATTGATCTTGATTTGGAGTAGCTGTTCGATCTTTATCTCTTATTAAGCTGCGGCCAGGACGTTGTTTTCTCATACTTCCACGAGGGTGGTTGACCATCGTGCAGCCTAATTTCCGATAAAAGTCTTCAAAAGAATGTAGGTATTTCTTGTATGAATTTTTGACAGCATTGCGCGTTGAGGTATTGTTTTGAACTGTGAAGCCAAGTCGTTTGGTGATGTACTTCCACTGATTTTGATTGGTAACGCGATTGAAGCCGCCAAGCTTGTAGACTGCGCGAAAAAGGCGGTAGAGATCAATGTCCTCGTTTCCGATCATCGGGCACTGATTTATGGGTGTACCCCGATCATCCATAAATTTATACAACGTTGCCACGACGTGATCTTTTTCTTCTCGTGGTTCATCGTCAGAACTCTACAATATTTCAAACATTTTTATATTAACAATAATTTTATTTTAATAAAGTGGTTTTTTTATTAATGCAGATGTACTTACAGCCGTATCAATGTCTCCATCGCTGTCGCTGTTATCGCTAGACACTGTATTTCCAAACAATGTATCTCTATCCCAGTGGGCAGGCAACTCATGTTTCTCTAAATATTGTAAGGCTTTTTCCACTGCAGATTTTAAAGCACTGTTTTCAACTTTAGCACCTAATTCTTTATTGAAAGAAGTTGTTTCCTTTTTAGGCACAGTATAACTGAAAGAAAAATATGAAAAATAGTATTATTTATTTTTACAAATTTTATAGAAAAAAATTAGACTAAAAATAAAGATCTTATATCAAGAATACTCACTATCTGGCATCTCTAAAGGACCTGACAAGGTATTCATCTCGAATATTAATTTTTACAGTATCCTGAGCATTTGGTGAAACAATTAAGCCAGGAAACCAGTTGTCTTTCTTCTTCTTATCAACACTCAGTTCCACGCATACTACCTTTCCAACTTCTGGTTCTTTTTCAGGCTCATCTTTTCCTCCAGAACCAGATCCAGAGTCATTGCTGCCTCTAGCTCCATCATCGTCATCTTCATCACTACTACCATCTCTGTAAAAATATATAAAAATTATAATACCAGTTATTTAGTGTAGGAGATAAAGCAATAGACACAAATTAATTTATATAGCAAGTTAGCATGGAAATTGAAGAACAATTAAAAATTACAACTTGTGCCTTAACCATTACGGCCATAAAAATATACAGTTGATAAATTTGACTGTTTGCAACTGCTTATAATTAGCTTGCTTACTGATTTTGTCTTGACCTTCTACCACGTCCTCTGCCACCAGTAACAGGATAGCCAAAGTGCTCTGGATGTGTCAAAGGTAACTGATCCAAGGTTTCACTCTCTGCAAAATGCCTGCCGCTTTTCAAGCACAATGCAGATCTCCTCAAGGTAGTGATGTCACCATCGTCAAATACAACAGTATATTGACTGCAGTCTTGTATTTTATTGATAGTTGCCTCAACATAGTCTTTCCTATCACTATACTTTGCCTCCACCAGGGCACCAACTCTAAGTGTCCCCTTGATTTGATCGTCGGTAACAGTGGCCTGGCCAAGACCCTGCTTGTAAGTCACTCTGCACTTGATACATCGCTGGACCTTTTTGATTTTAGCCTCGCAGAAGGCCCCCTTATACTTGGCACTGACTTCGGTGCCCACCGACAAATAAGGCGGATCGTCCCCCTGCAAAACATTACAAGACATGACTCTTCAAAAATTTTGACACAGTTTTTGCCTTAGTAGAGCTGCTCCCTCTGCAGCAGCCAGCCAAATCACCAGCTGGACACACGATACACAGGCACACAATTATTTTTACACAGCACACGTTGCCATAACTCGGCGGGGGATACACGAAGGAGGCCCGACTCCCCGATCGAGCCGCTGCGAGGCCGACGATACGATATCACATGGGCTTCCTGGTCGCATTAGGCCTGCGGCACGTTGGCTTCGGGCCGAGGGATTGCGACGAACCGAGGAGGAGGCCGCGTGTATGCGTGTCGTGTACGCTGCCCGCAGGGAGGCTCGCTCGCTCGCGAGGAGGTGTGCTGGCCTGGCTGGCCGAGGAGTTCGCGGCTCTTTCTCCCGTGTTCTCAGGGCTCCCGCCGAGGAGCCTGAGAGAAAAGAGGAATTGGAGCTTTGAACGGAGGCTCGAGGCAGGCGGTGGCGAGGGGCTGCTGCAGGAGTAGCAGAGTCGGCGGCGTTGGCTGGGGCACCAGGCTACTTTCTCGATTGCTTACCGTTACCGACATCTTCCTCCAGCGACTAGCGGCCGAGCTGCCTCCACATAGCGCGCTCCCGCTCTCCGGTCCCGGACGAGCGGACGACGCATCGACCTCGTACTCGCAGTCGTCGTAGCAAGGCTGCGGGGCTGCTGTTGCTGCTGGTGTTGCTGCTCCGCTGCTCTTCCTTCTTCCCGGCTGTTGCTGCTGCCGCCGCCGACGCGGCCGTCTCCTCCTCCTCCTGCTCCTCCCCCCCTCTTGCCTCCTTCGTTCGAGTTCTTCTTGCGATTGCGTCGGCAGGCAGAGAACCGAGGCAGCCGAGTCTCCTGGGTGGATTAGCCGCTGCTCGCGGGTCGATGCTGGGCTGCTGCAGGGGAACAATCCAGAGGAGAGCCCGCGGGAGGAGTACTCGCAGCTCTCCCGCAGTCGCCTCGCTTGGAACAACGGCGCGGGGGCAGGTCCGCTCTCGAGAGCGCGCGCGTCTATCGGAGCAGCGCGCTACGAATATATCTGCTGCGTGCCAAGTAAAGCGGGAGTGCCGAGAGCGCGGGCTACCAGAGCGGCTCCCCTTTGCCCCTCGCCCCGCTCCGCCTCCAACACCGCCCCCCTCCCGCCGACTCGCCGCGGCCCCCTTTCCGGTCCGCGCGAGTCTGATGCTTGCGCGCACTGCCTCCCCGCGCTCCCCCCTCTCTACTACCCAGCCTCTTCCCCTCACTCGCTTTCTCCGTGCTCCTCATTTGGTGTGACAAAGACGGAACGAGCCGAAGCTCGCATAGGCCGATATATGGCTGACGGGACGCCGAGGCAGGAGAGGGGAAGGCGCTGTTGCCAGGCCGCGCAGCATCTCTCTCTTTCTTTCTTTCTCTCTCGCTCGCTCTCTCTCTTTGCTCTACCTTCACTCGCTGCCGCTTTGGCGCCTTGGCGGCTCCGTACGAGAGAAAGCGTGCAGAAATAAAAAAAGGCGCTCTTGCTACGTTATAAACAATTTCATCCAATCCTCGAAGGCATTATCAACTGTACGTGTCCCGTTGACGAATAAAAAAATAAATCGAATACGTATTCGAAGCGATTTGAATTTTTTAATGGACACAAAACAACTTTTTTATAAAGAGTTACAGCAGAACGGAGGAGAGAAAGGCATCATAGCAACAGGAGAAGGGGCGACGAAATTCTTACAAGCGACGGAAGCGACTCGCGCTTATTTTACGGCGTAATAACATTCGAAGATTTGAAAAGAATTAAAATATCTTGATTCCAGGTACACTCAAACGTCGAGTACAGAGAAAACGTGTAAACAATTGCAAACTGGCATTACGTGTTACAAGAGCAAGGTGACACGTAAATAGCGACTGCTCCGGGCAGTGCTGTAAGATAAGCCAAAAACGCGATTCTGGCGTTCGGAATGACAAAAGAGTCGCAGGTATAATGGAATCAAAATCATTGCTGGAAAATGCGCTTTATTTACTTCCGCGTCTAAGCTTCGCGACGCGACCTTCGCGGTATCTCTCGCACTTTTTCTCGAGATAAAGAAATAAAAAATTGACTATCTAGCTCGGCTTAAGCCACTCTAACTATCTGCATTAACAAGTTAACAGTCATCCGTCGAAAGAGAGAGAGAGACACTTGCCTCGGAGACAAATCACGCTATTGCTCTCTTTTTCTCTCAAACAAAGCTCCGATAATATCGCTTATCTTGCACGTTTTCCCCGGGAGGTCGGTTAATTTTCGCGGGAGTTTTTTAAAAATGCGGGGCACGCGCGGCGCTGCCTGCCTCGGCTGCTCCAGCGCCAATGGCAACAGTCCGTTGTCGGCTCGCCGTCGAGCCCCGGAGCTGACGCCGCGCGCGAGCAGGAGAGAGCCTGCGTTTGCTCTCTCTCTCTCGGTCGTTTGCTTTTGGGAAAGAGGTGATATACACGTGCGCGAGAGTTCCAGGTGAGATAGGCGCGTGTGCCCGTGGCCTGTCAACGGGGCCTCCTCTCAACGCCTGGATTATAAAAAAAAAAGAGCGAGCCTAACGCGTTAGCTGGCCACTTCCGCGTGCGTATATATAATACACTCGCTTTTTATCACGGACCAAGGTGTGCTGTGCAAACTCCGATGCATTGCCGTCTGCTAAGTCAAAGGTCGGTGGGGATTTCCCGGAGGCTGGAGCTTTGCTTATAAAAACCGAGTGTACTTCTTTTTCTCCCTCTTCTTCATCTTGTCGCACTCTCTGGCACGTTGCGAAACAAACTGGGGGTCGGTCAGTCGAGTTCGGTAAAAAAAGACGACAGTAAAGAAAAGCCGAGGCAGCAGATAACGCGCTCTGCTGATCTAAGAGACGGTATTGCTGCACTACCGTTTTCGACTTATGGATTAGACTCCGAAAATAATTTTGGTACTGATTGTTACGAGAAAGGTAATATATGTCATGGGAAAATTTTCAAATGCATTTTTTCTGCCTGTATTTTTGTTTTATTTGAATTTTTATTTTTTGAAGGATCCAGTATGACTGAGGTAAAGTACTCAACCAAGGGGGACAATAATTCATCTCCTACAAAATCTGAACCATTCATGAATGCCAAATCTGAATATGAATATAATCATGTTAACTACGAGAGGGAGAGCAAGTCAAACAATGAAATCAAAATAAAAAGAAGTTTATCAACGGAAACATTTTCTCAGGAGACTAAACCTGAAGGCAGGGTACTTGTACTTTACACTGGAGGAACAATTGGAATGGTTAGAAATAGAGATGGAGGTTTGTTGAGCTTTTTCATATGGTGTTTTCAAACAGTTCTCTGATGTTTTTACCGAATACATTTTTTTTTATCTCTCAGCTCTTGTGCCGGTAGCAAATGCCTTTGTTAAAAATTTGAGGAGATATCCTAATATGCATGACAAAGAATATGCTGAAGAAAGATTTGGACCAATGGGCCCTCTAGTACTACCGTACGTATTTTTTTTCTTTTAGGAATAATTGAATTTTTATTTCCTTCTAAACGTAATATTAATTAAAAGCTAAATTGCTGTAATAATATTCTATTTTGCAGAATGACAGATACTGATAAAAGAAGAATAATTTATAATGTCTTAGAGTACACTCCTCTTTGTGATTCAAGTAATATGAGAATGGATGATTGGATAAAAATTGCTTGTGACATTAAAGTAATAAGAATATTTTTAATTAATAAGATAGAAATTTATTTTGTAATTTACTTAACATTCTATAATCTTGTAGGAATCATATGAACATTTTGATGGTTTTGTTATTCTTCATGGTACAGATACTTTGAGCTACACAGCATCAGCATTATCTTTCATGTTGGAAGCTCTTGGAAAAATTGTTATACTGACTGGGTCCCAAGTCCCATTATTTGACACCAGAAGCGATGGACTTGATAATTTTTTAGCGTCTTTGGTAATTGCCGCAAATTATAATATTCCTGAAGTCTGTGTCTTTTTTGGTAGCCGCCTTATGAGAGGTAATCGCACAACGAAAGCGTCCGTGACAGCTTTTGAAGCTTTTCATTCGCCTAATGCTGCACCACTGGCTACAGTAGGGATAGAAATAGATGGTATGTAAAGAAATTTGAAAAAATGTAAATATTTGGTCGATTTATTTAATGTTTTGAACTTCATTTAAACTATTTTAGTGGATTACCGATCGATATTTCGAACTTGTATTATGGAAAAATTTCACGTTCACACTACGTTAAACAAAAATGTCGGCCTTTTGCGTTTATTCCCAAGTATCACTGCTGAATTGATTAAAGCTTTTCTTCAGAATCTCGAAGGAGTAGTTTTGCAAACTTATGGAGCAGGGAATGTGCCTTCAAATCGACAAGATATAATAGATGAATTTAAAGAAGCTGCAGTTGCTGGTGTAATTATCGTAAACATTACGCAATGTCCGGAAGGTAGTGTTTATTCTATGTATGAAGCCGGAAAAGTTTTGGAAGAAGCAGGTAAAGAAAAATTAACTTAATTTATTTAAAATCGGGATGTAATTATCTTAAATTTTTCTATTTTTTAGGAGTTATATCGGGATTCGACATGACTCCAGAAGCGGCTCTTACAAAATTAGCTTATGTATTGTCCAAGAGTGAATGGGATACTAAAACAAAGCGTTCGATGATGGAGACCAGTTTACGAGGCGAGTTGACTGCTGGCAGATCAATTACTTTGCAAGATTGGGATTTAGTCGACGCAGTCGGCAGGTCGCTGCGAATCAGTTCACCAGCTGAGTTCAAAGAGCTTGGATCTATTCTTTTCCCCGCAATGATGAACGCTGCTGTTATGGCCAAAGATACCGTAAAACTTGCTTCTCTCAAGGGATACGTACGTTTCGTCAAGATACACGTTTTATTTTTTTTAATATATCATAAATTTCTTGCTTTAGTAATTTTTAATTATCTTATCGTTTTTATTACAACAGGGAGCTGATATTTCACAACCGAATGCCGATGGAAGAACAGCTTTGCACATTGCCTGCGCTGAAGGAGATATTACAGTTGTGCGTTATCTTTTAAAGCTGGGAGCTAATGTGCACGTAAAGGATCGTTTCAATCGGACACCACTGACAGATGCCATAGAATTCGATCGCCATGAGGTATGTCGAAATGAAATCATAAATACTCTAAACTATTCGTAGATCCCAGCAAAAGTAACGATGTTTAAACGTCTTTGCAGATAATAAAGTTACTGCTACAATGCGGAGCTCACTTACATGAGCGCGGGCGCGTCATAGGCGAGCGCATGTGTTCAGCGGCGGCCGCTTCCAATATTACGCGCCTGCAATCCTACCATCTGGCAGGTGCTGATCTTTCTCAGCCCGATGTTTCGGGGAGGACAGCTCTATACGTTGCTGCTCTCCATGGTCATGCCTCCATCATAAGTTTCCTATTAAATCACGGTGCTGAGATTCACGCTTTAGATCTTCTTGAGAAATCGGCTATCGATGTTGCTGCTAATCCCGAGTGTGTACAACTCATCTCGGAAGCGTTGAAAAATTTGAGTTACTAAAGGCAAAGAGAAAGTAATCAAGTATCACTTGTGCTAGAAAATTTATTTATTCAGTAGATTCGTAAGGTAATACAAAATTTCGTAAAAATATGAAATTTACATAGCAAGGTCCTAGTTAATTGAGCACTTTGAATCTACGAGACTAAAACAAGATTACAATAGGAAGATTTCAAAAGTCCTCATTAATTTTCGCGTACACTTGGATTTGTTATTTGACTGGGCGACAATTTTCCATTGCAATTTTCTCTCAAGGAGCGAGACGCGTTTTCTCTGTGCGCTTCGCATGTTGGGATTTCACGCTTGGCGGTTCCGTCACGAGGAGATAATAATGACGACAGGGCATTGTTTGAGCCTTTCTTTTATGATTTGTGAAGACGCCTCCGTAGGTACTTAAATGTTATTCATACAACGTGAATATCTTTTTTTCTTGTTGACATTTTAAATAAGCTAATTCATTTTTTATTTTGATTAATTTCCTTAAACCAAAATATTTGTTAGTTAATTAGTTTATTTTTTTTCTTTCAGATGTTTTTAAAAGAAGATTTTTAATTTTCTTCAAAACATCTATAGAGATTTCTTTAAAATTTGATAATTATTTTACACCTGCGGGCTTTCACGATTCTATCAAAATTATATCAACTTTAGGAAACATCGTCTAAAAATTCTAAAACATTTCCACCTTTACAATCATTCATAAAATCAATTGTCACTTCCTTCCATATTTACTGCTTTATAAAAATAATAACTACTAAAAACTATGTTTCATTTAAAATTGATGACTTGTTGATTTTAATTATTTAAAAGGGTCTGTCTAGGCGCCCCTAAATAGCGTACGCTATTTGCTATCTTATACATCCAATAACTTTAGCGTATGCTACTTACTATTTTATACGTAGTAAATATTAGGGGTCTCTAGACACTTCCTATTTAAAAATATAGTATGGAAGCATTTATATCAAAAGTAAAATTAAATGGTTGAGTTACCTGATAGTTTGTAACTACTTGTTTTTAGAAAAATTGTTTTTCTAGAAGGAGATCTGAATTAGTTTATTAGGCAGATTAAACATATTTTATTCATTTTTTATTACTTATTAATTAGATACATATTGATGAACCAATGGTGCCATAAATACAAATATTTATTGTACAAAAAACTGCCTTTTTAAATACATTTCTATAACATGTGTAATAAAAAGAAATTATCTTAGCAGTTCTTGAACGCAAATTAATAAAGTATAATATCACAACTGCGATAATAATGAAATGAACAGTGTAAAATTTTAACGATTTTTTTTTCATTTTTCTTGTTTTTTTTTAATAAAAGAAAACATGATTTAATTTAGTCCTCAAAGTTATTTTATACAAAACATTTTTTTGGATAAACAATTACTGGCAATGTATAATTGGTCATACACCAATAATTTTCAATAAATTACTTATGATTTGTTGGCTTAAGATGCAGCCATTATATTCAGCATTACAGTCTTCCACTTTTACAACTTTTTGACCCATTACAACTGCCTCTTCTATTGCCGATCCGTTGCTTACTTGTTTGAACCATTTGTGACTGAAAAGTTAATGTTTCATCCATTTTTAATAACCAGAAGCATATACATAAATAATGTTTGTAATACATCGGCTAAGATATTTTAACAAAAAGTGCGTAGTATTCTTGTTATTGTTACAATATGCAATAAAAAAAATATTGCTGTGCGTCTCAACACTTGGCTGTACAATAATAAAACAATCATCGATAAACAATTGTCAATTAAATCGTAAGATAGACAAGCGCCACATAAGTTACGTTAAATTGTAAACATCGCAGATTTTAACTTTAAATGGCGTTTCGTAAGGAAAAAAGTGTTTCTCGTACCTGAATAATCCGTCGATAATCTTATCAGCGCTCGTTGGACTTATCGAGCGTTTTGCCTGAGCCAACGCAGAGCAGACGATTTTCTGGGCGCACAATGTTACCGGTCCGTCTCTGGCAAGAATTTCGCTAATGGACTCATCGAAATTCCAAAACTCTAGGGCTCGGTCTCTTCCTGTCAAATTTTAAAACGTATACAAAGCGAGATAGTCATTTATCAAGTCCACGTTAAAGCGGTTACCGGTGCAAATGCAACGATTGTTGATTTATCCAACTGGATCTTCAGTATTACGCTGAATAATTTGAAAAAGATCTTGAGTTTTGTTTTTTTTTAAATTTTACTACGACGATACGGTCTACTCGTATTTATTTATTTAAACGATTTATGTGATATATATAGTTGATGGTGAAAGAGTGTAACAGAAGATATACATTTCTCAATAAATATATGTGATTTGAATAAAAAAAAATTTTATATCGCTTATTTACTTTTGTGCTCCTTTCCGTATTGGCCATAAAGGGGAGCTGGCTCCACCGGAATTTCCGGTATCTTCTTCACGAACAAGGGAATGATGATCGCCGACACGACTAAGAGGGTGCCGAATATAGTCAAGCCATTGGGATTGATGTTGAAGAGCGGAGCTGGCTCGCCAGGTGGGCCTTTCTTGTCCTCGATGGGAATCGTCATGAAGGGCACTGATAGATCTAGATTCACCTGTAAAATTATGTTTAGTTTTAATTTTGTATAAATTATACAGACAACAAACGAGTCTGTGTACAATTGGCAGCTCGTTCGTCTGACCACACATAGTTATTTCTACTTCGATTTTTGCAATTACGATTTCACGCGAAACTAGTCGGTCGAACATTGTTAAAGGCATTATCAAACCAAAAACTCACCTCAACGTTACCCTCGTTTGGCTCGATGGAAAAAAACTTGGGCTTGCGTTTCAGTCCGGATCTCGATGTAATGGTTGCTTGTTCTTTCGCGCTGCTAGTGCTTTGACTTAGCAGGTAAATCAACGCTGATCCCAATACGTACCTGTTCAACGTCATTTTGATGCAAAGTATTTCTGCAAATACTGAAACTTTAGAAAAAGATTTTTCAATTCAAAAGTAAACTTTTAATCTAACCGTTTAACAATAAACTTCTTCCACGAAACCTTCACTATAACAATATCACAACGCTTAAAAAAAAAACGTAAGAAAACTCTTACTTCATCCTCTAAACGCAAGCTACTTCCGCAATAAACTCCATGACTTTCAATAACCGCGCACACACACGCCCATTAAACGTGTCCACACAAAATTCCGAGCTAACAAGCAGACCCAGCGCACATTTTAATAACTCGTAAACGTCCCGCGTCCCCTCCCCGAAAAAAAAAGTTTCAAACATTTGCCCAACGCGCGGCAATTAACATACAAGCGCGATGTGTCTCTCATCACACGTATACTCACGATCCACCGTCCAAAAAAAAAAGAACCAACCCCACATAAAAAAACAACTGCAACTGTCGGCAGTGTATAATGACAAGCAATAAATCCGCGCACCTATTCCTTTCCGGCTGCTGCAGCTAGCCCGAGGATTCGCCGGCGACTCGTAGCGTCGCGCGTTCGCGCGCTCGATAAGTAGCCGATCCCCCGCGGAAGCCGGGGATATCCTACGCCCCCCGTGATGCCTTAGACCCTCTAACGACCTCCTCGCACTTTTCCGAAAGAAAGCCTATGTTGTCTCCCTCCTCCTTTGCCACTCGGCTCCCGGAAATTTCAGTGCGAGAGAGCTCGTCATTCGGTTAATTAAATTTCGCGCGATTCGTAATGCACTTTTAATTGTCGCACTTCAAGCCGCGGTCCCGTCCGTGTCCGCGTCCATAAGCTCGTCCCGGGCAATTTGAGTCGGCGTAAACTGCGCTTTCTTTGCAATTATATTTCACTTTCTTTCTTCGCGCCCCGTTAAAACGTCCCGCGGGAAGGTAGTTTTTTTTTATAATTTTCGCACTTTTTTGTTGGGTTTTAAATGCGCGATTCCAATTTGAGTAAGTGCTTGCGCTGCGGTGAGTTAACTTTGATTTGCTGCAATGAAATTCGCTTATAGGCAATTTATGCGTTTCATAATTCGACGGATATGAGATGTTTGTTGAGTTTGTAATCCTTTTCTATTGTAGTTTATCAGCAAAAATTATGTTTCAAATTAAAAGAAATAATGGAAAAGTTATAATTACCTTGACAAATTAAATCGGTATTAAAAAACTGTGGTATTACAATTACATAAATGTAATTCTATAAATACATTCTAATAAATAACTGTCGATCATGCACATTACCATATTATGCGCAAACGGGGTAACGATCGAACGCTAAAATATCAATTACAGTTTTCACTTTCGGCCAAAGACGACATTAAAGGTACTTGACTCTTGATTTCAAAGAAATGGAAATGGCACGCTAGAGCTGGCACGAAAACGAGAACGAAAGTCTTTCTCGTATGTACCTCGAAGTCAACAAACCGCGAGAAAAGTGGCAGATGCGCTTGCGTATAAAATTGCAGAGAAATCGTCGAGAGTTTGAAATAATTTTAACGAAAAAATTGACCTACGTCAACCTACTCGCAGGTGCATTTGCTTTTTAAAAAAAACAAACGTTATTTTTGCTTTGCGACTATTAAGAGCGTCATTATTACGTACGCATTACGAGGTGAGAAATCTCACCTTTTTAGCTTGGACTTTCGATTTCTCTCACTCGGTCATCATCATTACCCAAATGTTTACTCATCTACGAAAATATAATTACATACAAACATTCTAATCTCATCTGTTTAACGAAAAGTAAAGAAATTCAAACATAAATAATTAATACCGATTCCTTGAATAATTCAACACCCATGAAAAAGGACAAAAGAAACAAGGACCCATACGAAAATTTGACACTTTACTATATAACGCAACCACCCAATAACCAAAATTTTCCCCTAAAAATTCCCAAGGCATCAAGCACATGATGCAACAAGCATCAAATAAACGAGCTGTGCAGGCAGAGCGTAGCTTTCCGAAAAACCAAGAAACGCGCGCGCTCATCTTCTCCCGAGGCTGGGCTCAATTATCCAGTCCGTCAACGAGGCAGTCGTCTTGTTACGCAAGTGTACATTGGGCCGTACGCTACAAGCAAAATAGCGCCACGGAAAAGACCGGAAGGTAATCCGGGCCGCGAAGATAGAGGCGTAGCAGTGTCGCAAAAGCCGAATTATTTCGGGATGCGGTGCGTGTGTATTCTCCTACTGCTCAGCGGGTTAGCGGAACGAACGAAGTGCTTGGCCTCGTCACGCGCCGGCTGGCCCACGCGGCCCGCCAACGAAAGCGAAACCGAGCGAGCAATTATCCTCTCCTAGCGGCGGACCGCGCGCGACAATGCCGCGATGCATGACTGTATATAACCGAGCATCCACCCCGTCGTTTGCTTATCCTCGCTCGACACTCCGACAGATCGCAAGCTTATCTCTTGCGCTTGGAATTTGGAGACTGACATCGTTTTTTTTACGATTTTTCGGCTTTTTTGGGATTGGTAAGTCGAGGAGATAGAGTTGCTTTTTTTAACGATTTTTTGCCGATTTTTTAAAAAATTTGTTCATTGCAGGTATTTATAGCAACATGGCACGAATTAATTCTACTGCGATCCTGGTGGTGATCGGTATTCTCGTGGCATCGGTATCCTGCATCCCTAAGTTCGACGATGTAGGGTACGTTACCGATTTTCTACTCCATCGATCGTTTGTACAATTTCATTACTCATCGTTGATAAAATTCTGAATTTTCGCGCAGTTTCAAGCCAAGTGCCGTGGACTACACGGAAAAATCGGCAAAGTCGCAGGATCAAGTTGCCATGCCAAGCCAAACGAAGCGTAAGGACGGCGAACTAGCGAAGAGCGCGAACGACGTGAATGATCGATCGCAAGAGCCGCGCTTTGGCTTTACCAACGTCGGCGATACTTCTGTAAGTAAAAAAAAACAAACTATTTTATATTTTTGATAAAAAATGCTCTCTTTACCCATGACTTGTCGCTAACTTTAGGGATACGGTGTATCAAGCTACGCTCCTGCCAAGATCGACCTCGGAGGGCTGCTGCTCGGAGCGGTGATCGGTATCGGTACCATCCTCGTCATCCCCAAGCTCCTCTACGTCCTATCGGGCTCTTACGGAGCGTACGCGCGCAGTGAGTATACGATCCCCCAAATTCCATAAAATAATAAAAGCTCATTCTTTAATAAACACACGTACCTTGTGTATCAGGTGACGAGGGAGGCATGGCCCAGGTGATGGCCCGACTGGACGACGCCCTGGCCCGCCACGGCATCGACACGACGAGCTGCATGCAGCGCGTCGCCTGCTCGTACGCCAAGCAAGCAGCCGAGGCGGTGCGCGGCAGCAGCGACGAAAACTCGGCCGAGCCACCCTCGACGATCGATCGGCTCGTCGACGCGTTCGGCTCGAACGACATGCTCCGCGCGGCACTTCGCGGCACCGCCGTCCAGGAGGCGATCGAGGCAGGCCGAGGAGGGCAGAACTGCGCGAGGACCTATCAGCAGTGCGGCATGTCCACCGAGACCATGCTAGCGCTACTTGCAAAGCTCGCCGCGAGCACCGCTGCTAGTGGAGTGGCTACGGCCAAGACCACCGCTGCGGCGTGATCGGCATTATTGGGGATGGATCGAGGGTCTTTTTTTCTGTTTTAATTCGAGGGTGTTCTGTATCGTCAGTTTTTATTTAGTTTTCGGGGATTTTTCTTTGTTTTCGCGCGATTAATCTGTAGCGTTTATGTTTTATGGAATTGTCGATTTTTTCGGATGAGAAAGTTTATATGTAGATTGGAGCTGCAGATTTCTTTTTTCAAGGGGGACGTAAACTAAAAAAATTTGGAAAAATGTATCAATAGTCCGATTATCAAAATAATTTGTATAAATGTAAAAAAAAGCTTTGAAATCAAACAAATGTGCTTATCTAATTTCAGGCTGCGGTATATTCATGTAATAATTATGCTAATAATAATAATGAATCCACTATAGCTGCCATGCCAAAAAAGCATAAAATTATAATGCAATGCAAACCACTGAGTATTTATAAATATACAATAAAACGTTGACAATAAAAACCACACTTGTATTTGCGTGAAAAATCGTGTAAGGAGTTCATTTATTTTTGTTCAACATTTACAATTATTATTATTATACGTGCCTTGTCGCATTGATCTGGCAAATCACAAATTGTTTCTTAAAAATTTACATATTTAATCGTGTTTCTCTCTTTACAGTTTTAATTAGTACAAATGTAGACTCTTAAATAATTTGATCTCTCGTTATTAAAAATATCTTTTATAAGCAGTAGTCTCTCTTTTTTGTTCTCATATAAATGCACTTTATCGTATTTATACTGTATAGAATTATTGTCAGCTACAAAATAGTTATCTCCTTGTTTAGAACAGTTTGATCAACTGCTATCGATCGGTATAATCAACATGAAAATGGTTAATTTAATGTATAACGTATTATTACAAAGAAATAATTAACTGTTAAAAAGCTGGTAATTTATAAAAAGATCACTATATGTGACAACGTAGATATAGAAAAAAAAATTTGCTCGTTTTGGTGCGCAGTTTTGTACATAAAAGTTTCGTTAACAACATATTTATATCATTAAATACTGAACAAATCCCTACTCGTTGCGGCTAAAAACATATTGCAGAAACTACCTAGTTTCATTGCACACTTACTCGAACTCGTCCCAATAACCTTCTGAGTGAGATTTAATAAAAGTCTTTTGATTAAAATTAAAATTAAAATTAAAAAGAACAATCAACAATCGATTAAAAATCTTTCAAAAACTTTTGTTCTGTTTTATAAAACAATATCATTAAAATTAAAATGATAAATATAATTTTGTCAATGTTAAAATAGCATCTTGGATAACATACCTGTAATCTACATTTATACATTTATACTACAACCCTCATGTCTATATAGTTTCGAACACACTGAGATATATTATAAATCTTAATAAAAGGTATACTTTGATTCTTTGCATCACAAAATACTCTTTGATCATCTTACTCGAGCTTTTCAAAACTCTTGTTCAACTCCTTCAAAATATTGTGTAAACTACATAGCGTAGTTTAACTGACGAGTGTATAAATCACCACAACAGAGTAGTCTCATCTATCAATAAAAGACTTTCATTAAATCGTCGAAAGTATACCGAAACAATTGACTAACAATCAGTTTCTCCGTGAAGAAACGTAAAGTGAAACCGACATGTACACATTGGCATGAAATCCTCTCCCCAACCCCCCTCATCCCTATCACTAGCCTTCCATCCAAATCCGAAAAGTGATACACTTTTCGGCCAATCCATCTCCCTGAAAATCGAACTCGAAGCGTCGCCAAAAAAGAACAGAGATAGGCACGCGATATATCGGCAGTAGGCCTTGAAACACCTCCTCTCTTTTCCGTGAGTCGCAGGCACATCGTTGCCTCGTCAATCAACACATCATTTTCGTGCATGTACACATACACACACAGACAGAGATTACTTTATAGGAACATCATCTAGAACATGATTAATACCAACAACCTGCGTTACACGCTCCCCCCTCGAGTACTCCGCTAGTCCCGCGGTACGATTCGCTCGTCCGAGTCGCATCGCCATCCGCCGATCGGCAATTCGGGCGCGGAGTTCCCCTGCAATCATTGCATGTACTCGCGCTTCGGCAGAAGCAGAGCCGCACCGAGTGCCACGCACACGTGCCAGAGACTGTGGAGGATGTAGTAGTTCTTGCGCGTCTGCAGGAACGCGTAGCATATCAAGCCGACGAACACGATCGTTAGGCCGATCGGCAGGTAGACCAGCCTGTAGACTCGCGCTGGATAGGCCAGGGTACCTGTATTCGACAAAGAAAGAAACGCACCTTTTCTCAGTACATGTTTCGTTTTAGAACAGTTATGGGTAAGTGCCTGACATCGTACCTTTCTGCCTGCACTTGAGCGCCCAAGAGACAACGACGAGGCCGCAGCCGAAGAACGCCGGGAGGAGGAACACCCAGAGAGCGGTGCGATCCATCTCGGCGCCAACGGCCAGTACGACGACCCCGAGCATCTGGCAGAAGGAGGTGGTGCGCTTGCCGAGGGCGGCCATCGCCACGAGGGTCACCCAGATCGACAGGAGAGCGTTGTAGAAATCGCAGAACTGCAGTACGCTCAGCTTCATCAGGCAGAAGCTGTGACCCTGGAATACCGAGCAAGCGCGATTAGCACATCGGTTCGCTATCTCGACGCTACGATCAAGTACCTCTTCGCCAGCCTCGCAGGCGTGATAGAACGTGGAGAAGAACATGACCGCCGCGTAGACGACGGCCTCGGTGTAGTAGTGCCTGCGCACCGCTGCGGTTATGGCGGCGACGAAGGCTACGTTGCTGAGGGTGAGGAGGCCGAGCTGGATGTAGGCCTCGGCTCCGGCGACGACGTAGGCGTCGTCGGCGCAGTCGAAGCCCCGGTAGCCGCCGGAGCAGTGGCAGGCGGAGAAGACGAGGCCGCCGCTCATGTAGTGGAGGCAGCGCCCGTGGGGCCCGCAGGCGTTCTCGATGCACGGCGAGGAGCCGACGCTGCTCTCCACCTCGGCCTCCCATTCGCGGGCGCACTCGCACTCGTCGGTTGCGGAGCAGTTGACCCCTTGCCGGGCGCACGACTCGAAGCAGCTGCAGGTCGCGCTGTCGTTGCCGGATAGGAGGTGGAACGCTCGCAGGCTCAGGTGCCAGGTGCCCGGCTCCGGGTAGGGCACGTGCACGAAGCCCGGCGAGCTGCGGTTCGCCGAGTAGATGTCCGCTCGGCTGACGATCTCCTCGATCCCGCCCAGCTGGCCGCTTACGCCGCGCACGCAGCCGCCCCGAGGGCTGATCGACGCGTGGTAGCCTGTACCCGGGACACGATAGATTCAAGATTACATTCCCACTCCGGAGTCTTAGGGGGGTACATCGTGCACGTACCTAGAGAGAGACATCCGATAATAACGACGTTCTCCGCAGGCTCCTTATCCTCGTCCTCCTCCTCTTCATCGTCCTCCTTGGGCTTCTGTTCAGCGAGTCTCAGACCAACGGAGAGCGAGCCTCCGACATCGAGAATCGGCCCAAGCTCGAACCTGAGCACAGTGAGATTGCCAACGGTGAGGTTCATAGGTAGAGCCTTGGTCGCGTTGCCCGGCAGGTGCTCGTAATCGAACGAGAAGAACTCGGGCAGCGAGCGCCTGGTGAGCTTGACCTCGCTCAGGTAGTCCGGCTGCGGCTCGGGCTCGAGCTCGATCGTCAGGTTGCTCGCGCTCCCGGTCTCCAGCCTGAGCGAGACGTAGTGAACCGAGCCGTCGGCCTCGGCCCTGAACCCGAAGCTCGTCTCGCTGGAGTTGATGACGCCGCCGAGCAGGTGGTCCGAGGCGGTCACGTGGACGGAGACCAGGCACTCCTCGGCGCAGCTCGAGCGCAGATTCAAGCTCGCGCGCTCGGTGTTGTCCGGCAGGCGGTACTGCAGCATCGCCGAGTCGGCCTGCCGGCTCAGCTGGACCGAGCGCTCCGGGCTGCTCGGCTCGATCTCGTTGAGCGAGGACAAGCGTTGGTTGTTCCTCTTTTCGCCCAGGATCTCCACCCTCTCCGCCAGCTCGACCGACATCTCCGAGTCTAAGATCGTGTCGCAGCTCGCCGCAAGACCTGCATTTCATTGAAGATCGGTAATGAAATCGAATATGGTATATAGAGTTAAAAGGGGACACCTACCCTGCTGCTTGATGTGGCCGTCATTCGGGTCGTACCACGAGCGGTAGGCTATGGCGTACCAGTCCCCGGGCGGCGGTGCTACGATGTTCACCACGTGCTCGTCCCCGTTGCTCGTCGCCTCGACCGTGTAGTTTCGACGCCGGTTTTCCAAGAGTTTCGCCTCGATTCTCGAGCCGTCCGGCCGCACCAGCGGTATACTGCCGGACTTTATGTTTATCGTCACGTCCCGGGGATAGCACTCGAGTATACCGCCGAGTTTTACCTCCTTTGCCACGAATCTGGATATTTTCAAAATAATACATGTATGCTTTTTTTTAACGCGTAAACATTGTAAGCGTTGCTTCCGATGCCAGAGAGGAAATGATGATGACGCGTATTATTGTAAAATCGGCATCTGGGCTATTATTAGGTTTATCGCAAGTCGAATGAGTGTGTTCGCTGATAAAACGTCGAATCGTCATTTTCTGTGCACTAAAATGGTCAACACCCAATTGTCCGTATACCATCGGCGCTCTCATACCCTAGAGACTTTAAATCATCTCTCTAGCTATCTAAAAATCCCCGGCGCAATTAAATTCAATAAAGCGCGCTGGGCTTTATGAATATAAGGCAGGATATTGAATCAGGCGCAAGTAGAACGCAGAGAGACGCGCCGGCAAGACGCGATAGAGCACGTATATCCGATCTTTCGCGTTACGCAAGCGTGCATATCCCGTAGTATACGCGCACACACAGAGAAGAGAGCGCGTTTCCGTCCGGCAACACGATCTAATCAAAAACGCGCTTACAAGCATCATCATCTCCTCTTATGCTGGTAAATAAAATTATATAAAAATTGTGGAGAACGAACTTGAAAGCTACGGAGAGCGCGTTCTCCGGGACCTTGTAGTGGAGGATCGCTATGTGCCGGTAGGCGAGGAAGTCGACGAGGACGTTGTTCGGATGTAGAGCGACGCGCTCGGTTATGGCGCCGAGGCCGGCGGCCAGTAGGCCCCAGCCGATCGCCAGCGTCCACAGGAGCCTCATCCTCTCGTTAATACTGCTTCTCTGTTATGCGATACTCCCTGCTGCTGCTGCTACTGCATCGTAAATGCTTATACAGCGCTTGTCTCTGTTGAATGAAAAGATTAGCGTAAGATCGCTCTCGCGCAGCTGCCTCTGATCACTGAAAATTGCTCGTTCAATTGGGAGTAATGCCCACGTGTGGGAGAGGAACGTTGTTATATGTCCCTAATGGGTTTTTAGTTGGCGATGATTGTGTTAGTTTTTCGTTTTCGTTGTGCGATACAGGAGGGAAAATAATCGCAAAAGCAGACGGTTGGCGATAATGCGGAGGAGCGATAAGAGAGTTTACGCGGTTACGGCTCTGTATCTTATCTAGCCGCAGTCACTGGGACGCGCTCTAAATTTTGATGGACAGAGGAGAAGTGTAGGGAAATAGTTTGCTTCGACGGCCTTGACTTCTAACGCTGGCTTTAGAAAGACCGAAAGAGAGGCGCACCAATTGACGAAAGCCGGTCTAATCGATCAGCCGCGCATAGAGTAAAAACGGAGCGGAGCCGCGCACGCGCGCGCATTAATTATTTCAGCGGCGACAACTTTCCTTGTTTTTTCTTATCTTCGATTCAATCCTTTTCTTCTTTTTTTTTGTGTATCAATATTTGTTATTGTTGTTTGTGAGATTTGGAACGGAGTGTTTTAGTTCTTTTTAAACGCGAATTGGAATGGCTTGGATAAGAACGGTTAATTAGCGAGGTGTAAATTAGAGAAATTGTGGCTCTGTATAAGGTGAACGTTAGTTGTAGAGAGTTTCTTTAAATTACGGTTGGAGCGCGAATAATAATCGGTGTATTGTTTTGAAGTACTACGAGAAAAATTAACGAAACTGACAAAATTGCAAAATTTAGCTTATTAATTTATTAATTCACAAAATAAAAAAAAACAAATACTAATTCGCAGCACAGCCCGACAAAGTTACGCACACATCAGAAACGACACACTTTTATCTCGCTCCTAGTTTGTCCAATCGAAAGAGAGACACACACACATGTATCATCATCGCGTCTATTCCCTATCGTCCCAGCACAACAATCCACATATCTGCGAGGCGCAAACGACGAGGAGGGCAGCTAATGTCCAGATAGCAAAGTAGACACCAAGAGCGAAGCAGACGGTTCTCGCGCACTGCATGCGTATACGCACCACGTGGATGAGATATAGAGACTCTGCTTCCGAGCTTTTTAGACAGCAAGAGAGGGAGCAGCCTCAGCTGCTGCTGCTGCTGCGGCCACTGTGCGACAGCAGGGGGCTGCTGCTCTCTGGGCTCGCGAGGCGATCGATCGGCCGCTCTATAGCCCCGGCGACTACTACCACAACTACCGGCTCTCTGCCTCCGTTATCTGTGCCGCCGTCCCTCCGGCCTCTCTCATCATCGCCAGTTATCTCGGCTCTATCTCTTTCTTCCGACCATCAACGCGTCCACTCTCCCTTCCCCTGTACCGCACTTGATGACTATGCTCTCGGTGTTGAGCTTTGCTACTGCCTGCGATATTTTCTGTCGTACAGTGTAAGAGAGAGAAGGATAATGCTAACGGCGCAAGCTCTAGCGAGCTTTCTTACGCGCCATTGGCTTTTGAGAAACGCGCGGATTTGGATTTGATTGGTCTCTAGCTTTTTCCAAAAGTTTTATTTCTAACGAAGAACTAGTTGAAATTCCAATTTGGAGCTGTACTTGCGAAATCGTTTTTTTTTTAAATTCGTCGAAATTGAATATTCGTTGCGGGTCTTCTGGAGTTTAAAATAAATCTTGACTGTTTTACACTTGTTGGGAAATTCAATAATGGCTCCATTATTGATGCGAGGGGCTTGTGTAAGCTCTTCCGCATTGCGGCAAGTGTTACTTTAAACACAAGCTATACGCTCGTTATTGATGTTTTCTTCTATAATGATCGCGTAAGGTCAAGATTTCTTTAGACTAAGTCGTCGTTATTTACGTATGTAATCAATACTTTTTTTTCGCTAGTTTTCGTTAATAAACAAACAGTCGGAAATTCTTTTTTCAATTTCTGTATTTCAACATCTTTTTTTATAAAACTTTGTGTGTCGTTAATAAATGAGTAGAAATATTTTATATTACGTATAAATAGCTTTGGACTTATAATTCTAATTTGTCAAGTATAATACTTATATAAAAAATATTTGCACTCTTCATTGAGAATTGTTCGTTTTCATTGAGTATTTTTTCTTTTAAGCCTTAAAATTACTTAATAAATATATGTATGTATATGAAAACGTATAAAAACTGTAGCAAAGTACAACTTATTGCACAAATTGTCAAATTAAGTGAACTACTTAAAACTCCCACGAGTCAAGCCAGCGTAACGAATGCATCGTACTGTTGGGATCGCTAGCCGATGGTCCCTCCATGCCGTAAGCCAGCGGAGAAAACAGATAAAAACTGGAAATTTAAATAATCATTAGTACAAGAACTCTTGTAATTCAAGTTTAACTTATTAACCTAATTATAATCACCTATAAACAATGGAAGAAATGACAGCACCAAGAATGGCATGATAAACCGTTTTCCCGATTCTTTCGGGTAGCAGTAACGTCAAGGTATTTAAAATGTAATCAAGCGTGGTGCCGGTGAGCATTGAGCTGTAGATTAGAGCTGGGAAGTAGTGATGGAAATAGAGAATTCGAGTCATAGCCCAGAATGGCGCGTAATGAAGTAGCCAACCCACGAATAGCCAACTTCCGGCGTACGTCATAGTTTTTCTCTGCTGAACAAGAGCTGGTGTATCCTCACATCCTCGCTGCTCGCGTACTGCAGCGTTAATGTACACGAGCATGAAAATAATGAGAAACACTATGTTTCCCCACCAGATTATTGGATTGCCGAGAAGGTATATTCTTTGATTGCTTCCAGAGAAAAATTGACCCTATAACATTTTTTAATATGCATTAGAAGGTATTTTTTAAGGCAAACGTAATATATTTTTTTATTTTCGGAGTACTTACTCTATAATTAATCGGCCACTGCCACGGTTTCGAAGAAACTTCACCTTCTTTAACTTTTAAATCTGAATTACCTTGTAACATCACAGCATGAGATTCAAGAAATCTTTTAAAGAAACTAGGAGCATATACTTGGAAACTAACATTTGGAACTGAAACAAATACCATCACGTAAAGTATACCATTTTTTAATATTGATTTATGTTCATTGTTATATAATTATAAACTTACGTTTTTGATAATTATTATCTTCAATATTCCAGAGAGCATTTTTGTCTCTCATGTTAGGATTGCAAGAAACTTCTTGCTGGCTGTAAGCCCTGCACATATTCAGAAATTTATAAAAAAATGAACTTAAAATTTTTATTTTTAAAAAATAGTTAATTAATTTCAATTTTACTTACCATTTGGGTAACGTTTTACCGCTACACGTAAGAACACAATGATGCAGGTAATGTACAAACTTTAATTTACTGGTTACAGTTTCAACAATGTCGCCATCGTTACCGTGTTGAATTACGACTTTCCAAACATCATTTGCATCTCCAGTTCCGTTCTAAAAAATTATTTGCATTTTTAATAGTCATTGATTAGTATTTATTACAACACATTTTACTGATTTACCTCTCCATAGCCAGTTACTTGAAAATGCTTTTTTGATACAGGGGCAAGTTCCTTATGAGAGTGTAAATTACGTCTAGTTATCACGTGTTCCAAACGAACAAGATCGCCATGCTTTACAAATTCTGGTTCAGATGGAATATCTTCAGTGTCGTACTTCTTTATAAGCCATAGATTATTGTCATCTTTATGAGAATACGTTGTTATCTAAAATGAAATGGCATTAAAAATTTACTTTAATATAAAAGTTTAGATTATTATAATTATTTGTATCGTTGATTTACTTGTTGTTGTCGCGCGCCTACACCTTCAGGATACAGGTGCCAATGAGAATGTAAATATCCACCTCCTGTGCGATGGTTTTTTAAAGTTATTTTAGCGCCATACGCTAGTTGACGAGGCATCGACGCGTTATGTAAAGAATTTCCTTCCAAGAGAGATTGGAATTCAGAACTGTAGAATCCATCTCCACTTCCACTGCAAACATATAAGATCTATAAATATGATAACTCATTTTTTAATCCGCTTTAAGCAACATTAAATACCTTCTATTTAATATGGCAAGGTGAATATAAAAAAATAACATGTACAAGAAAATAGGTAGAATAATTAAACAAAGAATTCTAGCTAATAAATGCTTTCCAACAGTAATCTGAAAATAAAATTTGATCAACTTCTTGTATAACTATTTTAATAAAGTAATTGTTGAAAAAACTTACAATAGATTGATCTAAATTTCCTAATTCTCTCCACAACTCATAAATTGTAAATAAGCCAACTAGTAAAACGACAAATAAACCAACAAATTTTACACTTATTGTACAGGCAAGGAATACACCTGTAAAACTTAGCCATGCCCACCATGAAAGTGAAAATGCACGATCTTGTAAAGATCCTACACGTGCCATGCCATAAGTTGCACACATCATGAAACTTAAAAGTGGGGGATCCAAAAGTATATACTGATTCAAAGTTAACAAACCAACATCTAAAAATTACAATTAGCAAACAGTAACAACATGCTAACAGTTAAATTTTTTTAAACTTACCAAATACAACTAAGCCAGCAGAAAAAACAGCAGCTCTGGTTGATTTGGTCAACTCCCATACAGTCAAAAATGCTAATGGTACAATTGATGCACCCAAAAATGTACAAAACTAAAAGAATTAAAAATTATAAGTTACTGAATTACTTTTTTACCAATTTCATTTTTGAAAAGTATTTACATACCACTCTCATGCCAATATAATTAACATTTTCATATTTGTCCCCTGGTTTTTCAAATGGAAAAGTCCCATCATAGCCTGTCAAGTATCCTGACAATGCAATAAGCATCTAAAATTAGAAATAATAAAGTTAATTGCAATAAAAATGGCAAAGTAAAAAATTTGTTTACCTTTCCTAAAGGTGGATGAACATCAAAAAAGAATGTCCTGTTAATGTACCAGCTTCCCATTTTACCAAAATGTGTTTCATCCCAGCTGTCAATAATAGCAATAAATTAAATTTAATATAATAAATAATATTTAAAATGTTATTGTCATTTAATAACATACCATACATGAGGAGGCTCTGTCACTTTGTAAAATCTAGTAGCAGCAGTCAGTATAAGGATAGCTCCAAAATACAGCCACCAGTTTCTTTGAAAAAAAAAACAAACAAAATAAACATTAAATGTGTTAAATCCCCAAGATTTTTTCAAAAATTAAAAGAACTAAAAAGAAAAATACTTACGAATCTTTGGCTTCGTCCTCCGTCGTCTTGTCATCCTGCGATTTTTTCAGCGTTTTTTTGATGACACGGATCTTGCCGTCGCTGACGGAGCCGCCTCCGTTTTTCGCCATTCTCGATCCACCTGTTGACTCTCCGTTATCTTCTCTAAAACCATCAAGTGCATTATTACCAAAAAGCGACCTTCTCATTCAAAACAATGCAATCCCACGGAAATCACGACGAAACAAAAGGAAAAATATGCTCAACAAGTTGCCATGTTGGCCGACGATCTCTCTCGATGAACAAGAGAAAAGGAGAAAACGCCGTTCAAAGTCAACGCGCTCGAGCAAAGTGCACCGGCTTGCATAGCGATACCCTATCCAGCGCTCCCCTTCTTTCTTTTTTTTAAATCCTACTCCACTTACCTCTCGCCGGACAATCACATCTCGTTCCCGCAGTTCGCCGACTATCGGACGCTCCGCGGTCCAGCGCGAGAATAGACACGTCGTCGTTCACCAAGTTCTATACACTTCTCTACATAGCGCATAATTTTCTCTTCCCTATCCCATCGGGATGAGCGCCACGGCAACAGGGCTAACTGTACTTTCGAAATTTCGTGTCCCACTCGCGAGCGCGCCTGGGACGCGCCGCCTACGGCAATCCATTACACACGGATTTTTTTATAACCCCATACGAAAAAAATAACTGCATTGTTGTCCCCCAAGCGTTGCTCGATATATATGTATACATATGTAGGCCGATACTCGCGCTGCCCGAGTTATATCTCGCCTAGACGTGTCCGTTGACTGTTTTTTCGCTACGTAAACAAACTCGCACGCACAAAGGACACGTACACGTATATAACCTTACGGCTTCGTGTGCGTTTGTGTTTGTGACTTTCTCATTATCGCTGTCTTTTCTGGGAAAAGCATTATTGGCTGTCTCGCTCGCGCTCGTTTGACTCGGACTCGAGCGACCCGAGCGCCATCGAAAGCAGGCACTATTCAAAATCAAAATCGTCAGTGAATACACTGGACTGGGAGCGGGCAAGCTGCACGCATTTGAGGAATAATTAGTGATTAATCACCGGTGAATGTCATGTAAGTAAATGATTGTTGTTTCTAGTTTTTGATTTTCCTGTGTAATATCGTGCTTTTCGTTGTCACTTGTCAGCGAGTGATTTATTGCTAAAACGGTTTGGAATGCACGTGTTGACAGTTCTGTTTTGTCCGGCTCGTTGCAAGTTTTACAGATTAATCTAAGAAGTATTATTCACATTTTTGATGATTGATTTTCTGATTCGTTAATTTGTAAGTTACATTTATCTCATAATAATTCGTATATTAAACGTCGATTGTTATGATGATGAAATTCGAATAATTTTCTTTGTTCTCGAAATGTCACTGTCGTGCGTAACCTTGTGTGTTTTATGTTTTTATTTGTTATTTGTGTTAACGAGTTTCGATTGTTGTCAATGCTTGTGCAAAGTCTTAACGTTTGTAAACTAAAGTTTTATCTACTTCTTTTATTTTTGCAGTTTTCAAAAATGGACTTATTAAAGTTATTCGACAAAAACTTGGATTTAAAAAGGCAGCCTTTGCGACCAAGCAGGTCATCATCTGTAGTAAGTGAACCGATTAATCACAAAATGTTGCATCCAAAAGTTATGATGCCTATCGTTGGCACAGATTATGCTCAGCAATATATTGATGAGGAGAATAAGCAAGCATTAGAGGTTCGATTTTCTATTTCTATAAATTTTTGTTGAATTAAAAGATAACACTCATAAGTTCATTTTTTATATTAGGCAGCTAAAGTTTCAAATTATCAAAAAACTACTGGTAAAATGGATGAATTATCAGTTGGAACAGTTCCAACTAATGTACAGGAAATTGATCAAGACGAAGCACTTAAGGTTTATGATAAGTATAATTTTGAGCATCGTGCAGCAAATCTTCCTATATTTGCTCATAAAGAAGAAATAGTATCTACTGTAGAAACACATTCTGTAACAATTATTGAAGGAGTTACTGGGTGTGGTAAATCAACACAGGTACCACTATTTATACTTGATAGTTATGCTAAACAAAGGAAGCATTGTAACATCATTGGTAAGTGTAAATATTATATGAAATTTATTTAAACTAATGATTTTATAAAACTATTTCTTTTTAGTAAGTCAACCCAGAAGATTAGCTGCTGTAAGTATTGCAAAGAGAGTTTCTGATGAAAGACAATATGCTCTTGGATCAGTGGTTGGTTGTCAAGTAGGAATGTATCGTAATGTTTCCAAAGACACTAAATTAACATATTGTACTACTGGAGTTCTTTTAAGGAAACTTGTTTTAGCCAAAAATATGCTTGAATTCACTCATATTGTTTTGGATGAAGTCCATGAACGTGGTCAAGAAATGGATTTTCTCATTCTAGTCATTAGAAAATTGCTAAGAACTAACTCACGTCAAGTCAAAATCATTCTCATGTCTGCTACATTTAATGTTGACAAATTTGCAAAGTATTTTTCTATTCCCACTGAAACTGGGTTTGTTCCTGCTCCTGTAATTTCAATTGGAAAAAAGCGAAATTTCAAAATACATAATCATTATCTGTGTCAGCTTGAAACTCTTGGTCATGTAAGTAGAGTTATGTTTTAACATCTAAAGAAGTAATACAGTTTCTATGTTTATTATTTGTATAGTACGAAAAATGAAATAAAATAAAACATTTAAACAATTCTATTTTAGATACCAGAAATTACTGAACCAAGAGTTACAGATAAGATGATAACATTTTGTATAAGATTGATTAATGTTTTTGATGATCTTGACAAAAAAGATGAATATGACGCGGAAGATCTTGAAGAGTTTGGTGGTGTAAGACCGCGCTATGCAACTCTTATATTTTTGCCTGGTATCTGGGAAATTGAAGAAATGCATAACCATATGATGGCTGTCAGTGAAAAAAACAAGTGGGACATTGTAGTTTTACACTCTAGTATTACTAGTGACGAACAAAGAAAAGTATTTGAAAATCCGCCAAAAGGACATCGCCGCATTATTTTGTCAACAAACATTGCCGAGAGCAGTATTACTATAAATAATATTAAATATGGTAAACTAATATTTATTACTGTAAAACTCTTATAACTCATTTTTATAAGTTAAACATAATTTATTATTTTTTAGTGATTGATTTTTGTTTGACTAAGCAACTGGTCACTGACCCTACCACTAACTTTCAATGTTTGGAATTATCGTGGGCAAGTAAAGCTAATTGCGAGCAACGTGCTGGTCGAGCGGGACGTGTAATGGATGGACGAGTATACCGTCTAGTTACTAAACGATTTTATGATACCGTATGATATTACTTATTAAGTTCTAATTAATTAATTTTTATAATATTAACTATTATGTAAACGTTCTTTTTTAATTTCACAGTTACGAGATGAAAATGATCCAGAAATCGCACGTTCACCGCTTGAAAATTTAGTTCTCCAAACAAAATTGTTAGACATGGGCGAGCCTAAAGCATTATTGGCACTTGCCATTGATCCTCCCGATCTTTCAAATTTAGAACGAACGATTTTGCTACTGAAAGAAGTAGGTGGTTTGATCGACAAACCAGACAGCTTCAACAGAACAGATGGCGAACTTACGGACCTTGGTAGAATAATGGCTGCGCTGCCGTTGGACGTTCATCAATCTAAACTGATAGCTTTGGGCCACGTATTTAACGTACTTAAGCAAACTATAGTAATGGCTGCAGCTATGTCGTGTAAGAGCATGTTTGACAATCCCTTCCAAAAGCGCATGGATTGTTACAACGCAAAAGTTCATTGGGCAGAGAGCTCGTCTAGTGACTGCATGGCTTACTTGAACGCATACGAACGCTGGAAAAATGAAATCATAAACAATCGTTTAAAACACAGAACCAAGGGAGAACAAAACTGGGCTTTTCGAAACCGCATCCAGATAAAAGTGATGCACGAGATTGACCATCTCGTTAACGAACTGGAGCTTAGACTAAAAAATCTTGGTATTCAATCTACAAGTGGACCAGGAAAATACGTTATGAATGATGTAGACCGTAGCTTCATATTGAAGGTTGTCATAGCAGGAGCTTTTTATCCCAATTATTTTGTGCGAAGTCAAGCTAGTTATGAGCATGATTCTACCTACGGCACACGTGGACTTGGCGGCCTTGATCCCATGCGAACGGTTTTCCTGCAAGGCTGGAAAATCGAACATCCTGGTAGGCTATATGCTAAGCGTATTCAAGACGTTTTTGATGGATATGTACCAGCGCATAAAGATGCTCTTGTCGAGTTTGACGGTTCATCGCGAGTTTACGTGATGTTTAGCGACGATAAGAATTACGGTCAAGGAAACAAATCAAATCCAGTTCCTGGCAGAATCTCGGCATCCGTTTATAAAGCTTTGAAAATGAGAAAATTAGGATTGGATATTAGTATTCCTGTGTTGGATCTAAAATCTGCAAGACAAGTAAAATTTTACTAAGTTTTTAAAAAATGTATTATGCAATGCTTTTAATTTTACTGACATTTTCAATTATTTTTCATTGCAGAGAGCTGAACAGTTGAATGTACCGGGGACAACTTGTAGTATGTTTTACAGTAAAGAGAATTACACAACTTTACGCAGCTGTTTACCTGCGACGCTCCCAATTTTACCAGGCTTAACGGTGAAGACTCTTCAAATCAAGATAGTTACATTCATTGATCCTTCAAAGTTCTGGGTACAAGTTGAAAACTCTGGCACCCTGCAGAAACTCATGAAAATAGATGCTTTTTTCAACAATTCAGATAATGAACAATTTCTGACACCTATAACAGAGGAACCACAAATCAATTGTCTTGTTTCGGCTCAGTGGGAAGGCAAAAAAATGTATCGCGCATTGATTGAAAGCTTTTATAAAGTTCAGAATGAAAACGTGGCAAATCTTTTCTACATTGATTATGGTTTTCGTAAATCCGTTCGAGTCGCTGAATTAAAGATTATAGACTCAGATTGTAGCATTGCCAAGATGCCAGCATTAGCATTTTCAGCCACTTTAAAAGGAGTTGAACCTTCAACAAAAAGAAATTCTACTGGACGTTGGACACGGGATGCTTGCGAGCTTTTCCAAAAGCGCACTACAGAGACTTCGGCCGTTTACGGAGAAGTTTATTCCGTCGTTGACAGTGTCGTGTCCTTTGTAATAAAAGTTGATGATCCAGACAATCCAAAGAAGAAGATAAATCTAAATGAATTGTTAGAACATGAAGGCTTTGCTGAACCTGTTGAGGAAAGCTACCTTTCAAAGTACAACAATGAGCTGCGACAAAAGAGCGTAGATTTGAATGAGCAGCGCGAGTATTACGAGTTTCTTCAATATGATAAAAGCTTCTTGATTAAAACGTATCCGGAACCGCCGAAGGTAGAGGACTGTCGTTTCCAATTTATGCTAAAAGGACCCTGTTCACCGCTTGAGATCAACTTGACGAGTTTGGCTGTTGTCGCGACGAGCAAAAGAGTGACTATTGAGAATACATCGGTGAATTCGGTTCTCCTTGACACCAACCCTCAAGATCCTCACGAGCGATTACTAGTCTCGGCAATCGTGAGCCAAAATACATCGTCTACAAATCTTACTTTGCGCAATACTACCTTCATGCCTAACATACCCGGCTTGACTGCACTGATTTGCCTCATATTTGCACCAAAAATCGAGCTGCGAAGAAGTGCGGCTGGTACTTATTACATTGGAGCTCTGTGCGGACTTGGTTCCCATCCAAAAACCAATGCTGCTTTATTACCGGAACACGACATGGAAGTTTCTTTTGATACAGAAATTACTATTGAAGATTTACAAAATGTATGTTTTTCAAAGTTTTTTATAAACTAAATTTTTTTAAACTTATTAAATAAAAATATTGAATATTTATTTTACATTGCAGATAAACAGATTAAGGCATTGGATGGACATGGGAATTTGTGTGCGACATGACGAGACTGATGAACATGATGAACAAGCCATTCAATGCCAATGTAAAGTTGCTGAATTTTTTTCCAAATTGATTGATCGTAAACCAAAATATCAACAACGTCAAAAGGTATTAAATTTTGGATGTTGGGGTCTCTACAACGAGTCGTTGTTTTTAATGCCAACAAAAGCAAACATGATGAAAAAAGATAGCATTTTTCCATTACATCGTGCTTTAATTCTTGAACATCGCAATGAAGAACTAGAATATCAGATTGATCATGTGCAAGAACTAAAGTATTTAGCGGCGTCGTAAGTTTTATACCAATGTAATTTTAATTGATTTCATATTTTATTTTTACTTTTAAAATTTATTAAAATTTTATTTTAGTGATCCAAGAATTTCCGAGATAATTGAAGTAGAGTGCAAACTGTGTAATAAGACTCTGTTTTCACGAGAGAACCTCAGACTTCATTTATTCTCCAAACAACACAAAGACAAGGAGAGAGAATTAAATATTGAATAAGACAGATAATAAGCTTATTTAAAAGCGTGATTACTTTGTTTAAAATGTTTATACTGTTTGATTATTTTTATATTATACATTGAGTTAATTAGTTAAAAAAGATATGTACAGAAAAATGAAAATAATGTAAAAGGATTTTACATTCTTGTAACAAAGTCTTTTCTGTCAACAAAGTATTTATTTTTAAATAAAAGATCAAATAAATTTAGTACAAAGACTAACGTATATAGCTTTTTATATCACTTGATACTAAGCTTTTAATAACGTCACGTAGCTTATAAATCTAAGGGCCTTATATTACAGTCATACAATAAAAAGTCCTTATTAATGTACACGCATAGTCCCTCAAACGTCTCTTGGTAGATAACGAGGTCCGGATTGCGTGTATAAAAGTCGTCCTGGTATACTGCCACCAGTTACGCTAACGTAAGTTCCAGGCGGCGGAGGTGGTGGGTATGGGCCTTGCGGCGGTGGCGGTTGTGGTGCTCGTACTGGGTAACCAGTCGTTATGCCTCCTGTCTTTGCACCCTATGGATAGAACATAGTTTTCAGTATTGTTTCGAAGTTATAATAAAGATTAATAATTTTTGCAAGGAAGTTTAGAAATTGGAAAAAAATTATATACCTGTGGTGGTTGTTGAATTGGTATAGCTCCACCATGAACAGCTACGTGACTTCCCGGTCGTGGGTAGAATTTTTCTTCGGTATAAGGGGCTGTTAAAAATAAAAAAGATAAATGTTAGCTGTTTTGAAATTAATAAAAAAAAAATGTAAAAACTAAAGGTCTTACAAGTTTGAATTGTTGGCATTGGCGCTCGAGCAGCAGTAAGATAAACTGGTTTAGCGGGTTCAGGTAATCGCCCGGGTTGTGATGTGGGTGGTCCAAAATCATACTGTCCAGGAGGATAATAAGTTGAACCAGGAAACTGGCTAGGAGATTCTGTAATAATATTAAAATAAGTTTGTGTAGCAGCAATTCTTGCAAAACATTCTGTACTGCACCATATTACTTACTATTCCACAAAACAACTCTTGAATCACCAGACCTCCTAATATCTTCAGATTCTGTAAAATACAATTATAGTTCTCAATTTGTTTACTCCTATACCTAACTTTGTTTATAACAATTTAAGGTTTTTGGCATTGTAATAATATTTCTCAAATTAACATACTTGGTGTTGGAGTATAGTTGGCCATTGACATTGGTGGTTTATAACCATAACCAGGATGATATGATGAAACAGTTGGCGCTGGAGGTGGAGATGGGCTGTGTGTTCTTTTTAAGGGACCCTAGTATAACAAATATTTTATCATAAGAATAGACAAATTTATCAAAATATTTTACAAAATGAAAAAATGCCTACATTAGCCAACAATGTGTGAGATGGTGTAATAGCAACTTTATAAAGAGGACTTCTTGCGTGTGGAATGTACAGATGAGATTGAATAACAGCAGTTGGGTCTATAGGATATCCACTCAACTGCTGTACTGGTTCAGCAGGTGTACTAGAAATATAATTAAAAATAGTTAAAGTTGTTAAATCTTAAAATAAACTAAATTTTAAATTATTTACTTTGTCTCTTTGATAAGTCTTCTTCTGTTGTCGTCTTCAAGAAGAACTTTCTTAAGTTGTACAAACAACTGATGTTTCTCATTTTTTAATTCTTCTAATTCTTTCTCTACCTGAGCTATTTGTTCTCGTGTCTCTCCTATTGTCATAACGTTCTGCTTTTGTTGTGTTTCTCTTTCCTTCCTCTGCCTTTCCTCTTCTGCATCAGCTTCTTGTTCTATACATAAAATAAAATGTATAAATCAAATTAAACACAAAATATTCAAGAATTAAAAAAACTGATTACCAAGCTTTTTACGCTGCCTCTCCCTCAAAATATGAGACTTGAGAGCCTGCCACTTCATTTCATTGCGCTGAGCATTGCCAGCAACGATTGCTGGCATTTTAACTGGAGTATTATTGGAACTCAGGTTGATAAATTATCAAAAACCTCAATCACAAATTTCAAACTGCCGTTACGAAGTGCTGGGATTGTTTACGGGCGTGCAGTAAGAAAATATTCGGCCAAACTGATGGTATAACGACATCTGCTAAACGAAAACAAACAAGTTTACATCACGTAGAGGTTAATTCCAGGCTGATGTGAAAATACGCACATGAAAAACCGTACACACAGGTGGCATTTGCAGTGGAGCTTGATGTTTGTTCGAACCTCTTGGCAAAGTTGTTGGATGTTGTTTGTTTTTGAGCACTGTCACTCTTCAGCTTTTTTTTCTTAGCACAGCTCCGAGAGTCTTACCGTTATCTGTTCGGTAAATATATTTCTCGGGGACGATTAGTGAACTCGCGTTTTTTACACTACCGCATAAAATTAAATTACATCGAGAGAAATGAAGATTATAAAGAAACGGCCAATTGTTTGGCTAATTCGGCAGTCTCGCTGGGCCAAGAGCGGAAAACCTGTCAATCCTGTCACTAACTGTTGTTTCTATTACCAGAGTACTGCACTGTAGCATGATGGCGCTGTACCAAGGCAGATTCCAAGAATCAACTCTATGACGGCTGTGCATCGCACGCTCCGTTTTTTATTAAATTATTTTACGAATTAATAAACGTTAACAATAAATTTATTCAATGCAAAATTAGCATGCTACTGTCAAATCAGTTAATTTAATGTTGCCCTTAATATCTTTTAATGTTACTTTAATGCGTAAAAGTTTTTGGAGTAAATTTAAAATAACACGTTCTTTAAAATATCAATTAAACTCCTTTTTCTCCAAACCATAAATCGCAATTACAAAATTTTAAACGTTTTAAAAATTTTATACACGATCAGCCTTTGTCCGTTTATGTATCTCAGGATTACATTTTTACCCATGCGTTTGCGCATCTAGTAGGAATCGCAGGCACAGTGCTTTTAGTGTATTTTAATCACTGGCAATAAGCGAACCCCCGAATCCTTTGCAAAACAGCTCTCGTAAATGTTGAGCCAGGTAATCTAAAAAGACAACAAGTCAGCATGCCCGTGCGAATAATTCGGCAGCTGCTGGGCCTGCAAACAGTAAGGAGTTCATTGAAAAAATTACCGAATTATTCAACCCAAGCACCAGTGGTGTTTATACGGCGCAACCATAGTGCTGATCAGGGCCAGAAATCTGCGGAGCTTGATAGATCGAGCGTTGCCAACGTAGCGAATTACTGGCGTGAACAGTTTGAAAATGAAGGTGTTAACGAGCCCGGATTGTCCATTAGATATTTAATTGCTCACGTTTTGGGATCGTCCAAGGTATGGTTTTTTTTATTTATTTTTTTGTAAAGTACTCGAAATTATGCAAATTTTATATTTTTACAGTTGTCGAGTTTAACGAATTTGGATGAAAAGAAGTTGAGTAAGGAACAATTACAGAAATTAGAAATATTATGCCAATGCAGATTGTCGAGGTTCGTTTTTCGTTTGATCTAAATTAGGGAGTAGATAATAACATTTTGACAATCAATTACAGAATGCCGCTGCAGTACATCGTAGGCGACTGGGATTTCCGAGACTTGACCTTAAAACTCGAGCCTCCTGTTTTTATACCGCGACCGGAGACCGAAATGCTCGTCGAAAATGTACTGAAAAAATTAAACAGCCACAAAAACGACAAGTGCAAGGTATTGGACATCGGTTGCGGATCTGGAGCAATTTGTCTCTCTCTATTAAAGTCCAATCAAAACGTGCGTTAATATCATCGATAACACCACTTCTTGCTGCTAAAATTACGTCGATTTCTAACAAATCCCTAAATTTGTTTTAGGTGAACGTCGTTGCAATCGACGTGAATCCCCATGCGTGCGAATTGACGATTCGAAATGCCAATGAATTGAAGCTCAACGATCGTTTAACGATTTTCCATGGCAAAATAACGGAAGATGGAAATGTCGACGTAACGAAGAGTTACAATAAAACTGATCCTGCAAAATTAAATGACGAGAAATTCGATTTCATTGTCAGTAATCCTCCTTACATTCCGACTAAAACTGTATTTAAACTTCAGCCAGAAGTAAGATTGTAAGTATTTCGAAAGTCTATTGGTTTAATAAATATATATCTTAGGAAATGAGCTTATACTTTTCGATATCGTTTTTTTTTAGGTACGAAGATATAACGGCGTTGGATGGCGGAGCCGATGGGTTGGAATTAATTAAGCCCATTATTAAATATGCCTCCAAAGCTCTTTGCTTGAACGGATATCTTGCTTTGGAAGTCGATAGTTCTCATCCCAAGCTAATAGAGTCTTTCATACAAGAATCTTATGCCGATAAGCTCAAGGTTCAAGAGATTCAAAAGGATTTTGCAAATGTCGACAGATTTGTCGAAATTCAAAGAATAGCATAACAATATTTGTTTATGATAGCTCTTGCAAAAAGTTCAAAATTTTCGTTAGCTTTAGCAAATTGTATTGTCATATATTATACGAATGAAAAAAAAATTGTTGAAAATAGTTATTGTTATTACAATTCGTGAAGCGTATTTTGCTGACAGTAATAAAAATCTAAATTTTGATATTTCATTTGTGATTTTATATTTATTTACGACAAAGGCTCTCGATAGATTCATACACCAACAATACACGTGAACTTGCTATTGTTCGAAACTGTTACCACAAGAGTCATTGTTTACCAAATACAGTAATATAAGAAAATGTAAAATTTGTTTTCGGAACAAAAATCTATTTTTCAGATAATGCACCTTATTAATCGTTTTGGTAATTAATCCTATTTAAATTCAAAGATAATACCAAAACCGGGATATAATTTACGATAAATTAATTCTATTATATTTTTAAATTATCGTAAGTATAAGCCATAGCCAGCGTTTAATTTCTCGAAGTATCAGCAATACATTCACGAGCCCGGCGTCACACTGTATAATAGATAAATACCGTCGGCTCAACTTCAGACCTTCCAGTACACGATTGCCCTCGGCAAGTTGAACGCGGCCCTCTCGCAGTGCCTAAAGTAAACAAAAACACAGTACACGACTTTTAAACATCGAACGACGTAAATCCGATATTTGTACGTGCTCGTCTTTTCCGAAACTAATCGCTCACCAAAGTTATATTTTTATCGCTGCCGATCGTGTATAACATTAATTGCCAAAACGTGTGCAATGTCCACAATCAACGTCAGAGTGATCGTTGGCTCGACCGGCAGATTTTTCGAGCTCGACATAAACCCTGACCTGCCGTTGGAGGTCTTTTTCTCGCTGTGCGCGGAGGAAACTGGCGTTCCCGTTAACAAAATAGTCGTCAGCCACAACGGCAGACAGCTGGTGGGCACGTTCATACCGATCAGCCGCTATGGCATTCGCGACGGCGACGCCGTTGTTTTGCAGCAACTCGTGGAGACTCAACAAGATGTACCAAATCTAAATCACATGTTCAACTCCATGAACATTCCTCCTCAGCAGCCGGGTAACCCGCCGTCGGGCCCGGTTATGCCACCATTGCCAGGACCACCAGCATTACCGGCACCAAGACCTCCTCAGGGCAGTAATTCAAATCCTCCTCAAGGCAATAATCCCAATCCTCCTCAGGGCAATAATCCCAATCCTCCTCAGGGCAATAATCCAAATCCTCCTCAAGGCAATAATCCCAATCCTCCTCAGGGCAATAATCCCAATCCTCCTCAAGGCAATAATCCCAATCTTCCTCAGGGCGATAATTTAAATCATCCCCAGAATCGTCCCAGAATGCAAATGATGATGAATCAGCCGCTGCCAGGCGCGGTTATGGCAGCACGACCGACACTACGAGTATTACGAGCACGAATGGGACCACGAGCACCAGGACCTCAGGGCAATAATCCAAATCATCCCCAGCCGAGAAACCCCGGGGGTGTGATGCAAATGATGATGAATCATCCCCAGCCGAGAAACCCCGGGGGTGTGATGCAAATGATGATGAACCATCCCCAGCCGAGAAACCCCGGGGGTGTGATGCAAATGATGATGAATCAGCCGCAGCCAGGCGCAGTTATGGCAGGACGACCGGTACTACGAGTATTACGAGCACCAAGACCTCCTCAGGGCAATAATCCAAATGCTCCTCGGGGCAATAATCCAAATCCTCCTCAGGGCAATAATCCAAATGCTCGTCAAGGCAATAATCCAAATGTTCCTCAAGGCAATAATCCAAATGCTCCTCAGGGCAATAATCTAAATGCTCCTCAGGGCAATAATCCAAATGCTCCTCAGGTCAATAATCCAAATCCTCAGAATCGTCCCCAGCTGAGAAACCCCGAACAGTTGAGGCAAATGTTGTTAGCCCAGCCTGAGGCGATGGATCGGTTAAGGATGGACGAACCGGAATTAGCGTACACCCTCGAGTCGGGCGACATGAGACTGTTCGCGCACGAACTCGCGAAACAGCAGAGAATAAAGCAAGAGGAAGCGATGAGGATGAACAGCACTCCAGGCGAAATTTGCACTCGCAGAGCGAAGATCGAGCAGCAGATTAGGCAGAGCGTCCAAGACACCAAGGAAACGTACTCCCTACAGACCTCGGCGGCGTACGAAACGATGGTCATGCTGCACATCGATTGCCTGCTCAACAACACCCCGGTCAGGGCGTTCGTCGACCCGGGCGCCCGGATGACCTCGATAACGGCGAGGTGCGCCGCCAGGTGCAACTTGACCAACCTCGTCGACACGAATTGGCAAGGAACCGACAATCGAAGAGCCGTTCAGCAGCAGATCGTCGGCCGCATACACATGGTGCCCCTTCAGATCATTAACGATCATCTGGCCACGGCGTTTAGCGTGATAGAGTCGGATCAGCCCATAGAGATGACGATCGGACTCGACTGGCTCAAGAGCTATCAGTGCACTATCGACTTGAAAATGAACGCTCTGATTATCGGGACGCTTGGCAGGGGCGTGAAATTTGTGACGGACATGGAGATACGCCGGATGCTGGGCTTGCTCCCGGAGATGCCGATGAAAATTGACAATGGCGCGAAGAAGGAGGAGGAAGAAACGAAGGAGGAGGAAGAAACGAAGGAGGATCTGGAAATGGAATTGAATTCGTCGTCCTCCTCTTCGTCGGCCACTTCGATTTCTTCTACGAGTAGCGCTGATGATATTGACATACTTCAAATAAGGCCTGACGATCCTTTTACGGAAGCCGCGGTGTTGGAGATAACGGAGCTTGGCTTTCCCAGGAGCGACGCTGTGTTAGCGTTGAGAGCATACCGTGGGAATGTAGATGAAGCGAAAGCTATGTTATTGGCAAGGAGGGAGCCTTAAACATTTTGAGGCAATTTTAAAGACAGTTCGCGGATTTTTATTTGTTATTCGTCACTTTTTTTTTAATTTTGGAACGCTTAACTTTTTTAGTTTTGAGACAAATGTGTATACGTTAATTCATTAATACGCCTCGTTGATGTGTAAATATTCATTTTTTCCTGCAAAGTTTCACTGTCTTTGCAAATATGTAAATATCATTGTAAATCTAATTATAAACTAATACGTCGGCGTAAGTTAAATAAAACAATTTTTTGTGACAGTCAATTTTGTTGTGTTAATGAATCTTTTTCCCCGCTGTTAAGTAAAAAAATTAATGTTGAAATATTGAAAGCATAATAAAAGTCAATGTTTAAAAAAGCATATGTTTATTATAAAAATTGTAAAGGCACATATTTACACTGCATTTTTAGTAGTACAGTAGTAATGTTTAAAAATATGAGATTCCAACATGTATATTTACGAACACATACATAGATCTTTAATACGTCGATTTTTTGAAAAAAAACTTTCAATTTTCCTTTGAACTTGAAAACTTTTTAAAAATAAATACACATTTAATGTGTACTCAAACGTTTTTTTTTTAGTTCTTACCTTTTTGTAAAAATATTTCAATAATCTTAAAATTTGTTCTTTCTATTCTCAAGCCTTATCAACTCTCAATTGAGTATAACCAATATGTGAGGAATCTCGGTTGTGAATTTAACGTTCTGTCGACTAAGTCATCCCGAGATTCCTCTAATATACGTAATAAATATCATTAAAAACAATATTCAAGTTACAACTTTAAAACTAACTTTGAAAAATGTACTATAAAATTGGACGGAATTGATTAGCTGTATAATACTTAAAATTCTTAAATATAATTTATCAAATTTGTTCTTAAATATTTATGTTCTAAAATAAGTCTTAAGCTGCTCTTACTCTAAATCTTGAAGTTGTGCTTTCATACAGCAGTGGACGGAGTATGTTTATTTCTTGATCTTGTAGGATTAAAATGATAATTAGGCACTACTTATATATAGTTTGTTCGTTGCAATCCATGGTGAGTTTGTGGATTAGGTTGCATCTGCATAACTAAGTTTCTGGATTCTCTGCGTCTTCTATAATTTGCTTGAGCATCTAAGTAGAGGAAAAAGGCTCCAATAGCATGAAGAATGAAGGCAATGACTGCCAGCCAGTAAGACCAAGATAAGTGATTAAAGTTTGGATACATTAGCCAGTCTCTTCTTCTACACTGACTTCCAAAGATGATTACAGAGACAAATATTAAGAAAGCTGCAAAAAAATACATAATTAGTAAAAAAATTGTTCAGCTTGTTCTATAAATTTAAAAATTGTCAAACTTACCAACAACACTATTGCATATACAAATTGCACTTGACAGTAGCCATTCGTTTTCCAAGACAAATTTTAGTGGAAATCTTACTAATATCATCACTAAAATTGCTTGGCCCGCAAAAGAAGTTAAAAAAGCTATAGTAACAAATGCTTGCACTACAAGCAGCCATCCAGGAAGCAACCATTCCCGAATGACAGAATACAACTCGGAATAAATACTGTGACAGCCATTGAATAATTGGTCAAATTGATAATAAGGGTATCGGAAGTTTTCAAAACAATATTGCCATATTCCCATGTTTTTAAAATTGCTGAATGTCTCGTCGTATGATTCTATCCAGTAAGGGCTATTTAACAAAAAATAGTTTTTATAAATAAATAATTTACTTTAAATTACTGCATAAGAATTAGGAATTACCTTAAGAATGACATAAGCAGGAGAATACCTCCTGCATATGTAATCATGCCTCCAACTACCACAGCATCTAAAAGAACATTTTGATTACAAAATTAAAAGGTTAACAGAAATTCTTCTCACTGAATAACTACACTCACTTGAAGCTTTGGGATAATCCAACATCTTGAAAACAATAAAATCTTTATTTTTGGTATTTATTTACTTTATTAATAAATAATACGAAAAATTAAATGAATGAATGAATGTTGTTGTAGTCAACTTTTTAGACTACTGATGTGTAACGTCGAGGCCACACCTTACATGCGTTTGTGTAGAAGTGGCGTTGTCGTCGCGTAAAAACACACTATAGGTATAGTAGTAAAGTAGTATAGTAAAAAAGTGTGTAGGTGGCTGCGACGGTAAAGTGGAACTTCTAAAATTTCAAGTTACAAGTTTTAAGGCAATTGTTAAAAAGATCACTTTCTTACGTTTCATAGTGAATAAAAAAATTAATTAAAAATTTTACTAATAATAATAATTAATAAAATGAATTAAAATAATTTACTATTTTTAAATTAATTTGAATTTCCGATTATCGTAACCGATTTCATTAATAAAAATGATATGTAACGATAAAAATGTACACGAGTACCGATTTTAATCAATGTAAGGCGATTTAATCAGATCTAGATTCTATCTCGTATACCGTTTTGCTAAATATATTATTATTTATTAATTTTAACAATATTGAATAGAGTTCATAAAAATACAATCTTTAAATTATTGATTTTCTAATTTGTCTTTTCTTATCCTTTAAATGTTTTTGTGTACTTTCTAGTAATATTTATAATAGGGATGGTTAAAGGCAAGATATGTATTGAAACATAAATTATATATATGTAATAGATTGAATCTTTATTTTTAAAAAAGTTTATACAACAATTTAAAAAAAAGTATTTGTATAAATAATACTTGTATGTATAATCATATAAGATACAAGCTATATTAATAACTAATTTTTTTTTACTAATAGCTATGGACGGATAGCATTGTACAAAGTGCATATAAACACTTTAAATTTTCAAAAAATTTATATAATATATAATACAATTAAAAATATCAAGTGGTTGGACGGATATTGACAGATCAGTACAAATATCTGATATATTCTTTGATAAAGCAGATACCAATGAGTTTAGTGTCGAGTCGGAATGGGAAATCTCGTTTGAGATTCCTTGAGATTTTGTCGTTTCTTCTTTTGAATATTCATTTCAACAAGGAATAGTAAACTGGCAATAATACCAGCAACACTTCCAACAATGCCTACTACAAAAGACCAGCCAAAGAAGTTATTGAAATGACCGGGCATCCAACCATCTGCATTGCCAAAAATGGCAAATATTATGACTGCAAGGCATCCACAAACACTTCCAATTGTAAGAGTTCCTCCAATGGCAGTTATTAATTGAATGTAGCGTGCATCTTCTGGGTCCCAGCAAGTTGCGTAAAGTATTACAAGAGCCAAACTTATCAAAAATGCTAAAAAGCAGATTGTAAAGAAGAATTGTGTGGCCACCATGAATGCTGAAAAAATATAAAAGAATAAATTAGTTACACATTTTTGTTCCAAAAGAAAGATTTTTTTCACTGTGAATACTTCTAATTTTCACCTTTAAAAGAAGCATACAAATTTGTAGATATTAAATTTTATTGTTTAGTTCTACAAGCCTTTGATAAGAATTTTATTGTTATTTAAAAATTTCAAGTTTAAAGTCTCACACACATTTTTAAATGTTTATTTCCAAATATAATATGTGCACAGTGAATAAACAATTTAATTAATTATTAATAATATATATTACTTAATTTAAATTTGATTAAAATTGGAAGAACTGTATAAATTTTTTGTCTCATTCTAAACATTGAAATAGAGAATGTAAATATTTACAATGAAAAGTGAAAACACAAGAATGTAGAGTACGTGCATACGACACATACTATAGAGTATAGGTGTATGCGTATCCAGAACCACTGCTGCACAATAGGCGCAACGCGAGAACAAGATGCGATCAAAAGAAAACCCCCCGAGATTTCTCGGAATAAAGTTTAAAGAGTCTTCAACTTACGAGGCAGCAAGAATCCCCGAATTTCGGAGTAGCCAGCGGTAAATGGGTCATAGACCCATCTGCAACCGACGAAGAATCGTTTCGGAGCGTCAGCTTCGATGGGATTGGGGAGGGACCTGAAGCAGTGCCTCCAGAGTCCCAGGGTCTCGAACTGGGCGCCGATGATGCGCTGATCGCTGACGAGCCATGACGAGGTGAGGAAGGCGACGAAGACGCATGCCAGGGCGAAGAAGAAGATGCCGATGCCGACGTTGCCCGCGAGGCTACGCCTCTTCATGGTGCTACGGTAGCGCGGCCAACTGCGCCGTCGCGCTCTCACCGCGAACACCACACACTGTACGGACGGAGGAGCCGCGCCCCTCTTCCGCTTCTCTCTCTCTACCGTGCGCGCCTTCTCCCCCGCGTGTATGCGCGCGGAACAGCACACAGAGTGCAGTGCAGGTGGTAGAGGTAATATGTGCACAGTCTCGAGTCCTCCTCCGATGCTGCTGGGGACGGTAGTGCGTCAAGTGTGCGCGGCGCGCTTCTCCTCTTCTCGATCCGAGCTATGTGCCTTGGGTCTCCGTCAAGGATCCCACGTGAATCACGTCCGCGCGCGGCGGCAAGCGCGCCTCCACGCAATCTCCCACGCGTGGCTCTCGAGTATATTCCAGCCAAAGCGCGCGCGGAAGGGCGTTGCTGCCCCGCGTCCAACCGATCTCTCTTTATTTTCTCTCTCCCGATCTATACGAGTGTAACGACGCGCGTGTATATGTGCGGAGTCCAACCGCCACCCGCATATAAAGAGCTATTATACGGGGCTGTATGGAAGAGCGAAGCCAGTGAGAGGACACACCTGTTCCTCCGCGCTCTCACTCCACGGCTGTCGTAGCTAATGAATCGAGGTGCGTGCTTTTGCATCTCCCCCCATACTTGTCACCGTTGCGCTGGATTCCTCGTCCACTTTCCGTTTTCACGGCAAAAGCACCACAGCGAAACGGCCTTCGTCTAGCCGCCGCCGCTGTAACGCGAACAATACCGATATATACGTGTATAAGCATACGTGAGAGACTCGCTCGCGCGCGGCTAGTACTTAAAACACTCATTCTCGGCCTTGCGCTCTAACGTCACACTTTTTGTCGTGATTTTTCTATTTCTTCGTTTCCCTCCCTCTCCCTACTACACCTTTTTCCCCCCAAATCTTGAATCGTCTCCCTCTCTCCGCAACCAACCCGCGCAGTCTAGCGCGACTCTATTATGTGATTAAAGAGGTAAAATCACGGCCGCGAGCGTAAAAACCTGTAATTACACTCTTATACCAAGCGTCCTAGTCACACACACACACGCAAAGCGAACGTGTCAGAGCTTGGGTATGAACTACTTAGGGGCCGGCGATGATAAGGCCAACAACAACAAGTGCTCATTCACGCGTACCGTGCCTCTCGCGCTTTGGCATTTACATATTTTGAATTCGCTCTCTCGGGGCACACACGCCTTGACCCACAATGACGATGCTCTTTTCACTTTCCGTCGCGGGATCGTTGAAAAACAAGTTCTGTCTTCCGCCTGAGACTTTTCGCTACGTTTCTTTATTTTTTGGAAAAACGTCGCTGTTGAATGGATCCGTAGCGGTGGGTATGAAGTTCAAAGACAGGAGAGTACGCGCGTTACGGGAAGACAAGAGAAGCGTGTGATATCATCGGGGCTGCCTCTCCGTGCATTATGAGCAAAGAATAATTTATTAACGTTACATAAGCATATTTTCAACTATTTCGTTATTTCTCTCGGCCGGAGGAATGAATATATCGCCGTGATTGTTTTACGTAATTTTATGCAATGCACGTTAAGAATGTGGCACACGTACACGTGTAATGCTGCTCGCAATATACTCTTTCGAGAACTTATTTAGTCTAAATTCGCTTACCGAGATTTGCGTAGTTTTGTGAAAGTTTGGAATTTCGAGATGTACGCGTGTTTTTAGCATTATTCTTTTATTCTTTTGTTTTATGCTCAATTGAAGGTAATTTGGTAGGCGTTACCGACTCGGATCATTGAATGCAAGCATCGAATTATTCTCTCTGAATCACGAATACTGGCGTCTAAGCGAGCGCGCGCGAGCGAATAAAATTGCGCCGATGATTCAGGCGATGAATATTTTATCAATAGTTTAGTATTGCGAATTAATTTTTTAAATGCTGCGCTTTTAGATGCATGTATGTAAGTATACAGTTGTAACTGTATACTTATTACTGTTATTTATTAACTGTTTCGTTTTTTTTTAACTAATGCATTGCTCGTGGGTAATAAAAGAAACTTTAATCCTGATTCGATAAGCTAAATTTTGAATGATCGTAAATTTTCAATTCGTAGACAAAACAGCTTTAAAAGTCGATTTCGTTGAAACCTTTTAAAGTGTGTTTCTTTTAGCATATTTTGCTTTGCTTCAGTGTGAATGTCACAAAGTCTAGTTAATCAGAAGTATCTTTTTTAGAGCAATTAGTGCTGTAACGTTACCTTCATTAAATAGTAAACAAAATAAAATGATTTTTTGCTCGGGAAGTCCATTTTGCCTAAACACATTGGAAAGAGTCGTTCTATTTTTTTTTCAACTTAGGTACTTACCCATTGGTAGATAAGGTACTTCTCTAAGAATAAATAATATCGATTTGTATTAAGATTGTAGATAAATAATTTGTTTTTATTAATATTTCGATGAATTTTACAGTAAACTAACAACTTATTATTACTCATATGATTCATATCTCATTAATATATAATGAATATCTACTACGAAAAATAATAACAAATCAGAGTGAGATTCATTTTTAAACTTTTGAGAAGAAAACTGTAAAATAACATAAAATAGTTTTATAAATATCTAACGAAAAATAAAATGCAAGGCACACAATGATACTTCGGTTTGCTTTAGAAGCTAATACTTAATCGATATTTACAGTTTGAAAATATTTCGGTGAGCTTTTTTTTAAAATGCCGCGATAACAATTTGGACGGTGCACGAATCAACGTATATATAAATGTGTCATTACGAAAATTATACAATGTATCTATTTCTTATGTATAAACTTTGAAACACAAAGTACTCGTCTTTTTAAATTATATAAATTAAATTTAAATTCAAAATGTGCATTTTGTTAATAAATATATTTATTGCTTACTTTAATATAACTGTCAACATTATTATAATAAAATTGTACAAATGATAACGTATGATAATAAGACTAGTAAGTAGGAATATACAGTTCTTTAAAATTCAAAGTCTTTTCTAGTTTCTTTGTACAGATATAACGTGAAAGTGTTGTGCTACAATAGACGTAACAGATTTCATGCTATATATGTAGACAAAATAGCAGTATAATAAACAAATCGAATAAATATATGAGTATCATATATAGGAAATCAATTAAATATCACAGGTAATATGTTTACAAACTAATGATTCCTTAGTTGTTTTTTTTTTACTTTCAATCGAAAGTCTTTGAGGTACTTTTGGTAAAATGTCATTAAGTACTAGATAATAATAAAACTAGGCGAGTAGCATTTACAAGCGTAGATTTATATCGATAACATGTAAGTAGAGAAATTTATGTCTATCGATTGTTTTTCTTCTGTTTACGAGTGTAGGTGTGTGCTTGAGATATAAGCGAATATACATAACAAGAGAGAGAGATAGAGAGATAGAGAGAAAAAACTTTAATACTCCTCGAGCATTCGCTCGGTTTTCTTTCTAAACCTCCGGGCCTCGGTGATGAAGAGCAGGCCAGCGGCCAACAGGGTGAAACTACCGAGTACGGCCAAAGCGTAAGACCAGCCCAAGTCGTTGTGCTCCCAATTGGGCATCCAATCTCTGTAATCGCCCCGGGCGCTAAATACCGTGACTGCAGCGATGCCGCAAACGGCGGCGAGGGTCAATATCGATCCGGTGGCCCACAAGAGCAGCCGATACTTTTCGTGCTGCCGAGAGCAATATCTGCACAATATCGTCAACGAGCTGCCGATGATCAATAGGCTCGTGCAGGCGCTGAAGAAGAATTGGGTGGCTATGTAAAAGTCCGGGAGCAGCGCCTCGTCGCTGCCGTAATAGTCCTCGTCGAACACCCACCAGCAGCCGTAATTTCGCGTGTCGTAAAAGTTGCGGATGTTATTGTAGCCGTTGAAGCAGGCCTGCCAGAGTCCTGGAAAATTTAACGCGTCTTTGGTTTTTATTTGCATATGTTACGCTTGGCGGTTATTAAAAATAATGAGAGCATCGTTATATTGTTATTTATTTTTATTTATTTATTTTTTTAATGTAGAGCATATTGAAAAAAAAGGGAAAATTTATCTTGGGCTCAACAAAAGTAAAGTGAAGTTAACGAGAGTTAATTTACCAATCTTGACGAATTTGGGCCTGTCCAGCGTGCCGTCGGTTTGCAGCCAATTGGGCGAGATAAAAGCGACCAGCACACACACGAACGCCACTACTGCACATCCAGTAGCGGACTTTGCCGTGCAACCATCCAGCGACTTTGCCATGTTTAAAAAAAAAATTAAAAAAAAAAAAACAATTGGCACCTCCTAAAATCGACCCGTGCGATGTATTGTTTACCAAATTTAACTCATCGAGAGAATTATCCAATCGATGAGCCAACTATTTATTCCACGAGTGCATTGAACTTCCTTGCACACACACGCTCTCGTGTGCTTTCTGCCTACCAAGCGAAATTTCACGCAGCAAATTATAAGGATAGCCGCGGCAGGGGAGAATAACAAATCAACATAGGCACTTCCAGCAGCCCGAGCTGCAGCTTGTCAACTGAGCCTCGTCTGCGCGCGGCCCTGGCGCTCTCTCTCTCTCTCTCCTCGGGGCGATCGATCGGATATTCGGAGAGCAAGCCAGCAGCGCCAGAGCATCATCTCTCTCTCTTTCTCGCTATTTCTGCTCTTATCTGGCGTGTGTGTACTCGTTGCATGTGAGCGAGAGAACGGATGGATCGAGGGGCTGTTGTGCGCGCGCCCCCTCCTTTCTTGCGAATATAAGACGGAATATTCTTTTGTTGCATATTTTTGCGGAGTTTTGTAAAAAATTTTTTAGTCCGGTGATGTACTTGAACGACTTTTTTCATGAGTAAGTGCTGCTTTATTAATTTTTTGGATTATTATACTTGTATTTGTATAGGAAAACACGATGGATTTAGGGAAAATTAAATTTTGTTTTTTTACTGGCTTGCCTTAGGTGTTCGATTTGACTTTGCTCTGGAGTATTGTGGCTGGAGTAGATAAGGCGTGCTTTGCTATTGACCGAGTGCTCGTACTTGAGCATTTCGAAATTTTTTAGTCGAGAGAGAAAGCCGGTACGCGCCTTTGATTTACTACACAACGGTAATTTTTACTTTTCATATACGAGAGCGTTTACGAATTGACAATAACCAATTTTCCTCTTGTTTTTTCTCTTTTCGTTGCGGTTTTGCAACGTATATACCTCTTTACGCGCTTGTTTTGTGAAAGAAACAAAAAGGGGCTTGTGGGATTACAAAATTACAAGTTTTATTTCGACATGAAACGAGAAAGAGGAATTAAAACGGTGTTATGATGTTAAGAATAAAAAATTTTTTTTTTGTTATCAAGTTTGGATTAATTAAATTTACGAAACGAAAAAGTAGTGGAACTGACAATAAATCAAAGTTAATGTTTATTTCAAATATAATTTATTAAAAATTACATTCATTATTATTTGCTGTTGCGTGCGATAAGCGATTGACATTTTTATTTTCAAACATATTTCTCTCATTTCCCAGTTTTTTATTAAACGAGAATAGAATTTACAGGAAACTATTACAAATAGATATATATGTAACATATCGAAATGCTGTAACTTTTTCGTTGACGTAGCAAATATTATAAAGTTACGACAATGCGTTTTCGTCAAAAAATAGACTATTTTGAATTATCAAAGAAATACTTTTCATAATTATTCAATCCTTTTTTATTTTAATTAAATCAAATTTCACAACACTCTTAATTTACTATTACTATTAACACTTTGTGTCAGGATTTAAAATTTGTTCGGATTACAATATTTTGTAAGCAACATTACTTTGTAGGCAAATAAGATTTATTTATAATATTAAAAAGTAATCTAAACTTTATGGCCTTAGCTAGTTTATTAAAATATGTAATTTCGTTACCAAACGAAGATTAAAGTGATATTTCATTTTAAAACTTAGAAAATGCTATAAAATACAATAATTACCTTGCGGTAAAAATTAGAAGGCACGTGATACTACTTATGTCGTTCACACAGTTGTGAATATTTACAATTTAAAATATTTCAGTCACAATTTTAAAAATTGCTCTAACAATTTGGACGGAATGCTTGTTAACATTAACAATTTGGACGGAATACATTTTTAACATTAACATATTTATACACTTTGTGGTAAATGTATATTTTCTTACAAAAATAATAAACTAATGTGATGAGCATTTTTTCTTAAATATTTAAATATAAATAATACTTTTATTTTTAAACAAAACTAATATTAAAGTCAAAATTTTTGTTTGTTAAAAATTGAATAAAATTTTATAGTCATTAAATGCTCATATACTAATCATTATCTTTGTTCTTACTTTCAATAGAAAGTCTGAGATACATTTGTAAAATTCATTCAGATCTATAGTAGCTATGCAATTTGCATACAGAAGAACAGATTTTTTTTTACATACAAATATAGGATATTTTTGTACGCTGAAAAAGCAGTGAAATGCATTAATACTCTTCTAGTATTCGTGCAATCTTTTTCTTAAACCTTCGAGCTTCTACTAAAAAGAGAATGCCAGCAGCTAAAAGAGTAAAACTGCCAAGAACTGCTAATGCATAAGACCAGCTTACATCGTTGTGCTCCCAATTTGGCATCCAATCTCTGTAATCACCTCTTCCGCCAAATATTGTTACTGCTATAAGGCCACAAATAGCTGCGAGTGTTAAGATTGATCCAGTGACCCACAAAAGCAATTGATACTTTTCATGTTGACGAGAACAACAAGTATACAGTAGTGTTAATAAACCACCAATAATCAGTAGAGTCATACATAAGGTAAAGAAGAATTGTGTTGCCACAAAGAAATCTGGTAGTAAGATGTCATGGATAATATAGTATTCTTCTTGGAACACCCACCAGCAACCGTAGAAACGAGTATCATATAAATGACGTATGTCTTGAAATCCATTGAAACATACTTGCCACAAGCCTGGAAATTACAAAGATATATAAAATTAGGCTATTTGTTTTAAGGTATTGTTCAGTAATAAGAGTTCTAGTTTCAATAATTTGTACTACAATCAAAATAAAAATTAATTGAATTTTAACTATACTCAAAATGAATAATTTAATTTCAATAAATATTTTAGAATCATGTGTCTCAGTAGGTTTAATCACTACTGATGTGTCATTCTTGCCATTTAATGAATGGAGTAGAAAGGCAACACACAACTACACATATACAACTAATTTTGTTTAAATGAAATCGAAAGATTACACGAATAATTAATCGCAAAATAAATGAAAAAACATTAAATTAACACTTCGTTACCGATTTTTATAAATTTCGGGTTATCTATTTTTCCATCAGTTTGGAGCCAGTTGGGTGTGGTGAAGGCAATGACTACGAGTACAAACGCTGCAGCTGTACAGATAGCTGCAATCTTTCCAGTCAGAGACTTTCCCATTTTGGTTTATTAAGACACTCTTTTCTTTGACGTTGTATATTTGTAAAATCTCAACTCGAATTTACTTAATAGAAGTAAACAATCGAGGAAATAAACTTATTTTAATGTATTTCATTCACGCCTAGCCTTAATGATGTACTCCAATACAAATTCCTGCGGCTGAGTGTAAAAAGACAGTGGAGAAGGGAAACTACATGGAACGGAATTTTAACAGTAGGCCACGCATGCGCTACAGTGTCGGGTTTTTAAAACTATCTCACCGACCGCTGGTAACTCTGAAGAATTAAAATTGAGTAGGATAATTGTAAAAGGAAAAATATTACATTTTATATTAATATTCGACATAAAAAAACAAAACATTATATAATGTGAAACGAAGTAAGTGACACTCATGTAAACCAGCTACATTATTTATTTATTACTTTTTCGCACAATAAATATACATTTTTCAATGATCAACATAATTTGTCGATAAAATTTTTTGTTTTATAACATTTTTCTAATTTATACATAAACATAAACATCCTTAGCTTTAACTTAAGTATTACTTAAACACCTAATCTTACACATATTTTTTTATTAGAATACAACGTTGCATGATATGTTTGTAGTATCCTTGGCCATCAACACATTATAATTCGTTCAGCTAACATATTTTAACTTATTTTAACTTACTACCACACGAAAACATAGAATAAAGGTGTTGATCGAATTATTATAAATGGCACTACAATAAATTTCAACATTGAAACAAATATTATCTGTGACATTTGCATAGATAAAATTAATGTGTCTGACTAACAAGCAATAACAATTTATCAATATAGTTCAAAGAATAGTTTTTTTTTCGAGTATAATTAATTTAGTAAACTAATAAATATTGTAAATTTTTTGTTGCAATTACAGTTTCGTAAAATATTTAATACACTTTCAACAGGTCACGATTTAACATTTAACAACTTGATAAAATAAATAATAACATTAAAAGCTTTGATAAATAATCAACAAAAGTCAATTCTCACAATCGTTAATTAGGTCAGGTACTCCTTTAAAGTATATTAAACTTTTGAATATTAACTATCAACTCAAAGTTATCACGATTCATGTACATATGTTTACAATTAAAATTATCGCTATAATGGCACCGTATTAACGTAAAATTTTCGATTCACTTATATTCGTAAAAAATTAATGCGGTTTCATTCGAATAATCTCGCTAAGACTAGATTTCTTACTTCGGCAACAAATTACTTATATTGCACCGATTGAACAGCAGCCTGCAAATTGACATTTAATCCTTTTCTTATTTATACCTACAGCTGAGAATGAACTTTTTTTTTTACAACATCACGTGCACACTACAAAATATGCTTCAATTCAACAAAGTATCAATCACTATTAAGCCTGTGAATTCTTTCAACTATGCATTAAAATAACAAACTTTCTTTTATAAGAGTGTACAGTTCATTCAACTAATTGACTTTTTAAGCACTTTTGAAAAATATAATGTAGATCACAATTACCCAAAAAAGGTGATTGTGGCCCAGATCTATCTAAGAATTGGACAAGAGTTACTGTGCGGGCGCCAGTCCAGAGAAAGAAGACTGGCTACTTTGGTAACAAACCTAATATCGTAGATGTTCAATTGCAAATTTGTTGAAATTTTACTTCTTCGTTCGAAGAAAGAAATGATTAATCGTTTCTTTAACTGTTCTACGTTAAATGGTCCGCGTTTAATTGTATTTTATAATTTTATTAAATATATTTTTTGTCAAAAATAATCAGCTTTTTTCACTATATAATCAATATAGCATATATACAGACGTGTGTAATATTTACTGCCAAATTGATAAAAGCAATTGAACATATTGGATATTTGATTAGTCAATGAACATCGTTAAAAGCACAATTGAGCTTTTTCGTTACCGATGTGTATTGCCTACTATACACACGCAGCAAAGTTAGCGACAAATTCATGTCGACTATCACTCTAAATCATACAGTCATGAGTATTTTTATCATTGTTTATATGTATGTATATATATATGTGTACTATTTTTGCTAAAAACAGTGATATCATTAATTTTATTTATATTAGTAGCGTCTTACTTGTTCGTTACTCGGCAGCAAATTAATCGATGGTGTTGCGCGTGACGCTTCAATTAAATACATCGATCAATAAGCTGCAATTATTAGTTTGTATATATATCTTATAATTTTCTAAAACATACAATAAATTCTCTTTCTGTGTATATAAGATAAATACTTTCATTTTTTTATCACTTTCATATTACTTTCATTGGTAAATAACTTTCTTTTGCGCGATTAAAGATCAACTTCAATCGCTAGACTTTCGTGACGTAGACCAGTACGTTCCATTGTAATCTTAATATACCTATATCTCTTTGTTAGTTATAGTACCTTTTTTCAAAAATTCGTAAACTTTCGTTAGCAAATTCATATGTTGCAATCGTCATATTCTTTTTATCGCTCATCATCGCTCAACTATTCACACTTAAGCCGTAATCGTTAACATCATCTTTGTGTATATTTTTGCTTAACTGAATTTATCTAATATATTTTTTCTTTTTTTTTTTAGGAATTATCGACCGACGCATGATTTAATTACGGCTGCGCTGTATCTTTCAACATCGAAGCCATGTCCTGCAGGCTTCGCTTTAAAGTTGTTGCGAATTTCTTAGCCTCGGTACTCTCGTCGCTATGGAACGCCGAGCAAGAGAAGATGAAGCCGTTTTTCCTCACGTTGTAACCGCAGCCGTAGCCATTTGGCACGACAGGCCCATAACCGCCGATGCAATCGTTCTTCGTTGTTATCTAGTCATATAAAAAAAAACAAAACAAACGGTTAGCAGATTAAATTTTGTCTAAGAGCATGCAAATTTTTATCTCGTAAGTTTCACGCGACAATGTGAAATAATCACCTGCGACGTGGAGAGCGCAAAGTGCTGTATTATTTTGTAAGCTTCGTCGTTGAATATTTCCGGCACTGGTTCTCCAGCCTCGACAGCTGCATATCGCAAGCCCATCAGATGGTTATCAATTCCTTGACCCGTTATATTGTCGTTCATTTCTTTCGTTTGACGCTGCACTGCTAAATCGAATAACTCCTTGATTCTTTGTTTCTGGAATCATAACAGATTTTTTATTTAGTCAGGAGTTACAAGTGTCTTTTTAAAAGCAATATTTACATTCGTAAAATATGCTTTATATAAACATCAAATTATTTTAACGAATATTGACAAATTATTAACCAAGATTAGAAAAGTACAATTCCAAAATGATATTACACAAAGATAAAAAAAACAATACTGCATAATAATAGATAAATAATTAAAATAAATATAATTTACTCAAAATATTGGTCAATGAATCCGTTTACATGACACATGCATGTTTCAAATTTACAATGTTTTTACTCAAAAGTACTTAGATATGTACATGTGCGTATACACAAAAGCAAAGATACACGTATATGCACATAATATATATTTACACATATATACAGGTGTATATACAACGTTGACGATAATGTCGTTTCATATGAATTGCCATTACTTTTGTTGCCGTAAACACAGCAAGTGCCACATTATATATCCTTTTTCCCGCTAACAATATAATATTTAAAAGCCAATCAAAATTCAAATTCAAACCACAATCTCCCGTTCCATCCAGTTGTTTAAAGAAAGTGTGTTAAAGACATAGAGCGTAAAAAAAGCTTCAGAACATCCACTTAACGTGTGTAAAATGTATATGTACAACTGTCGCATGTATGTATACATAGCAGCGAGCTAGACGAGCTGAAACCAACGAAACAAAAGGAGCAAACATGATCGACAAATAAAAAAAAAAAAGAAGAATCAGCAAAGTCGAAATAAAGAGAGCGTGTTAGCACAAGGCAACGGTCTACGAGACGACAAGATCGAATGGTTCAATTCAGTTACACTGTAAATGGTGAACTGAACTCTTTTGGCGCCCTCCTCTTGCGCGCTGCCCTCGGACTCCGGGTCGCCCTGGCACATGGCCTTCACCCAGGCAAGGGCCTCGGGACTGGCCGCTCTGATAACGTCGACTCGGCCCTTGGCGAACCGCCTGATCCCAGCGCTTTCGTAGGTGGCAACGAGACGCCCGTGAAGCCTACAAGTCGAGCATACAAACATCGTAGGTGAGTTTGACTATTGTTACTCGGGTTATCGATGTTCTATAAAGAAATAGCGATTGCCCTCACCGAAAGTAAGTCAGCTGGAGTGCCAGCTGGATGTAAACGTCGGGGCTGATGTTGCAGCTCTTGATGAACTCTTTGGTGTAGTCCTTGAACCAGAGGATGCACAGATCCAGATCCTCGACGAGCCTGAAAATCAATTGAGTGTAAGTAATCGGTTGAGTATACCTAGAGGATTGTATGGATAGACTTACGCGTCGAGAGATGTCATGGCTTCGCGAATGTCGTTGCGACTCTGCTCGGACAGCGACCACTCGAGCTTCTCGGGAGCGGGTAGATGGGAGGGGATCATGTTGTCCTCCGGCGGTGGCATAGCGTCCACCTTTTCCGTCAGCTCCTCGAAGACTTTGAAGATCGCCGGGGCCTCGCCGCTCGAATGCTCGTAGCACAGGCCCCATAGTCCGTCCTGAACACGAGCGAAACATTTTTTTTTTATTATCTTTTATACCGCACCAATCCTATGCCTACTCGAACCGCTGTAAGTCCAGCGTCGCGGCTGGATAGTCTAATATTTCATAAACGCACTCGGTTTTCCCGCTTCGAAGATCCGCGAAGCAGCTGATCGGTCTACAAGTGCGCGAGCGCGACGCATCTTCTCCGGCTCTAGTTTAGAAAGGCGAAACGGCCGTTCGCGGAGACTAATCGCGGCTTCTCGTAACTATAATCATTGCGTCGCCTTAGCCTTTTTATTATGCAAGGGACGTGTAAACCAGCTGCTCAAACATAATCTATTTTTATGTTAAAAAAGAGCGAACGTCGTTCCACACTCGTTTCCATATTGGCGGCATAAAAATTTTTTTATTCCCTCAACTTGGTACAGATCAGCATAAGCACAAGGAACGTAGTAGACATTCTTCCAGGAGGAACTCGAGAGTAAAAGATAAGCTCAAAGTGCACTTTATTACGACTCTCGAGTGAGAACAGAGAGAGAGAGAGAGAGAGAGCGGGAGGGAAGGAGAGCGCGGCTATATCCTAGGGATAGTCTGCGGGCTTTCGCAAATGAGGCGCGCTCGCTTTGTGCCAGAGAGCCGCGACCGCAGCAAGAGAGAGACGAGAGCGCAGCATAGTCCCTGACACGGATAAGCAGCGTGCGAATGCTCGTCTGCAGAACTTGCTCAACTGCGCGGCGCCGGCGGACACGCTCGCGGAGAAAGTAATAAAGTCTCGTTAAAGAAGCGTGTATGTACGCGCCGTAGAGCGCGGCAGTGGGATGAGCCCTCTCTTCCACTTTTCAATCGAATCTCCCCGCTCCTTACAATTCACCTGATGATCCGTAATTGCAGCGACTATTCGGGCCGCGTGAGGAAATGTTATCCTCTGTTTGTGTCTATGTTTCGCCCATTTGACTTGTCGAGGCTGATTATGTAATTATCGGACAAAGGGGTAAGCTCTTGCTAATGCGAGAGATGTTTTTTTGTTGAGTTGTGCTGACTTGAAGGAAGGGTGGTTTTATTTTGGGACTGTCTTTACTTGTTTGGCTTGGTAAGGATGAAGGGGATAGTGACGTTCGGTAGATTATGTTTTGGATATAGGTGTATTGGCGTAACGAATAAAATTTCAAATTAAAGAGCAATCAATCTCGGTGAATTTTTTTTTTCAATAATGATTAACGACAATTTCCTCATAATGAGTAACGATGGGTTTCGTTGTGTTAGAAATTATGCAAAATTTTGATGTATTACGATCGGCGATAAAAATCTGTAGTTCGCGCGGGCAAATTTCGTTTAAACGACCTTTTACGTTCGGAAAATGAATTAAGCGAAACGTAAAACCTTTTTTTTTTAAACGGATTAATATTTTTTTCGAAACATTGATGTGTTTATACCAAGCGTAATTGATTCTGGCTTGGCGATGAATTTGACAAAGTATCAAATTATACTCTTTCCATATGCATTTTTATCGAAAAACGATAGCGCAATATCATACGAATCAACTCTTAAATTACTTTTATGTTTCGCCGAAAATAAAACAGAAGCCATGTATCCGAATCAATTTTCATTTTTATTTTTAATTTTATATTCCCCAGAACATTTCCAATCGCTACCCAATCTTATTTTAAAACAAAACAAAAAAATTCAATACTGAAAAAATCCAAATAACAAATCAACCGACCTTGCCAAGAATAAAATGAACAGTCTTGTCGAACCATCGATTAGCGCCGAAGAATCGAGATCCACCGCCGTGGAGGAGATGATGAAGCACATTGGCGTAGTCCCGCTCGCCGAGCCAGCGGTCCTCCCTTTCCAGGGCGTTGTTGAACGTCGCCGGGAGGACGTCGTCGTCGATGCACACGACGCACAGGCATCGCTCGAGCAGCTCGAGATTGTGACGGTTGCGCTCGTCTGCGGTTTACAAAAGCCATTTGTTTAACTACGAGGCGCCCCTTTACCCTAACGACTCTTGGCATCAGAGTTAGATAATGACGAGTGTTAGACTTTGCTAATTGCGATTCTTTCTTTTTTAAGGGTAATATGATGATTAGGTAGGCTTTTAGTTATAGCGAAAACTCGACATTTTTATCTCAGCCACGTGTAATCGGATTAACGTAAACGTACAGTGTCAGGGGATTATTCCAGCGGTATATACGTACTTTTCATAAGTTCTTCTCTGGCCTTTGCCCAAACCGGTCTCTTCGCAGTCGTCAGAATTCCCACGGGCAGTGTTTTAGCGTCAGCTGGTATTTCCATGATTTTCAAAAATTGCTGAGCTAGTTCGGATTCGGTTATTCGTCCTCTGTCCGGCGCTCTTACAGGAACACTATAAAACTAATAGTAATCGTTGTAGATTATTTTTAGTCGAGCATTAGCATTAACGATAAAACTCTTTGTGGATATATTGCTGGAAAATTGTAAACGAATGAATATCGGATTAAAATAAATAATGAATAAATAAAGGAAAGTTAATCGATAAAGTTACATTCAAATACAGCGCGAGCGCCGAGCACTCGCTGGTCGCTGATGCACTCTGCTGGGAGAAAAGAGAACTAAGCGACTTGTACTTTCGCTAAAGTTGAGAAAAAAAATTATATTATACCCGTCGTTGTAAAGTATAAACAAAACAAGAATAAATGCAATTAGGCTGAATTGATACAAAAGAGTATACACGAGAATTAATGTAGTTTAGATTCGAGCTAATTTCTCCAATTTCGAATCGTTATATCGACATGAACTATGAACGTGCTTAAAGCACTTAAATTGAACGAAAAGTTTAATGATACATTGAACAAAACAAACATTAAAATTAACGACCGGTCTAAATGAAAAATACGCGAAAAAATCAATAGGCTTGATAAATATATATGAAGTATATACGATAGGGTTGTATATATAAAGGATAAATAAACTAACTTGATTGTGGCTAGCAACTATAATGTGATCACCAGACTCGGCTCTATTGAGATGAACGTGTTCGTCGGCAGTTAGTCCGGGTCTTCGGTAGAGTCGGAACATTTGGTAGTGTTGCGCCATGCAGAGAGGCTGCATCGTCTTGCCATCCTTCGACTTGACTCGTTCCACTTCTAGCTCGCTCCTGCGCAATGCCCCGCGCAAAATTTACGTTAATTCCCGATTAGTCTCTATTTCTCGATAGACAACCAATAACAGAGTCGTTTCGCTAAACAGCTATAACGGCTTTACCCCTCACCCCCATTAGCAAATAATTCAAGCGTCTTGAGAAGAGAGAAAAAGGAAAAAAAATCAAGGAATAAAAATCGATATCCTCGCATTACAGTTCGTTCGTCAATAATTACCAAATTCAATCGTAAGCGCAGGTAGAGAGAGAGATACGCCGATATAATAGCCGCGATCCCATTCTTCGTCTCTTCATCCATTCAGCGATACCTTATTAACGAAGCCAAATCGATATTCCCTTGTCCCCCCCTCACCCCGCGCAAAACGCTACGTACACATTAGCCGTCCGGTCTAATTCGTGCTATAGCCGGTGTACACCCCCCCCCTCCCGCGAAATAAAAAGAGAATCGGCTCCTACGCATATATCGATCTCCGGCTCCTTTTCTCTTTTTTTTTTCCTCTTCCTTATTCCCCGCCGTCGAGCTGTATCGGCGGATAAAAAGAAACCGCGCAAGTGCCGGATTCAATTCGAGGCTCCTTAGTCCAAAAGGAAATCCGTCTCGGCTGAAATTCTTGGAGGAGTCGAGGGAGTCTGCCCGAGAGTCGCTTCAAAGCGTCTCCTATCCGGCGTCTCTCTCTCTCTCTCCGCGGGAAGTCGTTATTTTACGAGGACTACGCGAGTCTGCACACCTATATACAGTCTTTGCGTTTGTCGAGAGGCTTTTTACGTACACGTCGACTGGTGTAGCCGAGGCTTGAGGCTTCGTTAAAATGTTCACGGCTATAGATTGACGCCGGATTATATCGCCGTATGGATTTTGGAGGTGACGCGGGAGGTTTGATTAGCCGCTTGATTGTAAGGCCGGTTTACGTGTGCAGCTATATATCAACGGTATAGGTCGACGTGCCAAATGAATTTTCGATACTAGGCAGCGGCGTATTTAACACGTGACTGCGCAGCGACGTTAACGTAATACAAGAGCTCCGTCGTATTAACGAGCGTCGTTAATTTCGACTTTGCTTCGAATGAAATTCTTTAAAAAGAAAATCGAACACGTCCCTTATTGTAATAACAAGCAAATTGCAAGTCGAGTTTAGCGCATTACAGAGGATGACAAACAATGAATATACCCCATTGAATCTTGAACTCTCGAGCGGTGATATCGCGAAAACGCTGAACAATCTCATAATTCCAGATACATAAATTATAATCGCGATGTGCATGCATAATGCCAGGACGGATAAGTGAAATATTGAGTTGTGCCATTATTAATGTACCAATTCGAGAGAGAGAGAGAGATAGGGAGACGTTATTAGACGCGTTACATTATTCAGCCGGGTAAACGAGGCCGGCCGATCTATGAGAGAGAGAGAGAGAGGGTGAATGGGTGAGGAGGAATGGAAGGTATCAGGTAAGCACATTAACGTAGATGAGGCTAACGCTAGAACGTTAAGCGGAACTTCGTCTCTCTCTCTTTCTTGTGTGCTTATGTGTGTACGGCTGTAAACAGCGATTTAGCAACTCGTCTCTCGCGCGCGCGCGGGCTCGTCTATGCACATACTCTGAGGTGAATTCATCGCGTTAGTCTACGCTTATTATGACACTCTGTCTTTCTCTCTCTCTCTCTCTCTCTCTCTCTCTCTCTCTCTCTCTCTCTCGCTCAACTCGTTGCGATAACTATAAGCTCGTTATTGTTCGACTTTGCAAAACTTTTCGTTCTGCTTAGAATTCAGGGAAGCTTCTCTTCGACCGCTGTGCAGTTTCCCCTGAACTTTATACGGAATCTTGGATGATAGTTCGTCCATAACGTTATAATTTGAATAGCAGTTTTGTATAATTAAACAGCCGAGACCGCTAACGTTTTAAAATTTCAAGTTTCTTCGTTTGCATAAAGTATTTCCATTAAGTTTTTAGTATTATCATTGTTATTCAAAGAAAAAAAAATTATCGATTTGAAAAACACACAATAAGTAGCTTTACTTTTCATTAGCCGGCAAATGCAGACGTAAAGTGCTAATAAAAAATTGAACGAACGCACGGCAAATACGATACGAAGCTTTCGAACGGGCATGAAAGCACTGCATAAATAAAGGCCGGGGGTAATAAGAGGAGATTCATCGTCTTTAATATTCGCTTAATAGCAGGAGAAGACCCGAGAAAATAAAATTTGTTTGTCTGAATGCAGGAACGAGAGGAAGAGGCGGTAAGGTGGAGGGGGGGGGTGGAAAAAGTTTTGACGCTATTAATTAGTGCCAGGGGCAACAGAGAGCGGCAGTAGGAGGGTGAGGTGGTTGTAGGGTGTACTAATTAAGTTTCGTACCTGTCGAGAATCTCCTGGTAATTGAGGAGCTCCGTAAGAATGCGCGCGAGGAAGACGGCAGCGTCCTGCTGGCTGGAAAATTGTTTGGGCCGGGCCGACAAGCCCGGATTGATGTTGATGGGAAGCTCGAGTGGGATAGTCAGATACATGTCCTTCAGCCACCAGTCGGTCGCCTGGAAAAATAATCGAGCGTTTAATAAGCATATTCGGCGATTTTGATTATTTTTTGTTTAATGTTGGTATTGTATTATTTGGATGAAAGAGGTGTATTGTCCTACTGTTAGAATATCATTGGTGGAACGAAGGATGAGATTGTAATAAAGTATCGATGCGGGGATTGAGATACGAGTTTTAGGTGCGCAAAAATTGAGATTGCGTAATGGGTCGGCAAAGGAGTAGTCGATCTTGTCGATTTGCGATGACACGGCTAAAGCGATTGAGCAAATTTCAATGCTCATTGTTTTATTAAACGCGCGCTAGAAGGTTAACGCTCGATATTATATGTTTGTGTATGCAGAGGCATTCGTGTCACACACAGTGTAACGCATGCTCTGGCTCTCGCTCTCTCGCACCCTTGAGCTCAAAAATTATGACTGGCTAGCTGCACTAAAAATAGATGCTACACATAACCAATCGATATGTCGATGGTGAAACCAAAGCCGCGCGAGCGCTATTTTTTTCATCTTTTTTTTCTCTCTGTTATTTCTACCTTAATTATGATTGATTGAGTTTCAACAAGTTTTTGGGTAAATTCAGTTTTGATCGATATGATTTATTTCGATTCCTTTTCGTAAAGACATTAGTGTTATTAATAAAGTTAATGTCTATAGAGGAGAAAATTTAAAGATATTTATTTTTTGAGGAAAATTGAATCGATGGAAATGTGACGTTGACGGAAATTTAAATGTACGTAAGGCGTAATCATGAAATTCAATTATTGGAGAAAATTACAAGAATAAAGTTCGCTCGCGTTCCACGCTAGTTAATCCGCGTTTAATGACGCGTCAAAGCCTAGCTCAACATGGGCGTTTGTAAGGTAAAGCAATTTTCACGGCACAAAAAGTTTCTTTTACAAAGCAAATTTTGTTTATATTTATTCTGGATTTATAACTGCTTCGAATTATTTCCAACGTTAATACTGTTAAAACAGCGAAATCTACTTTGTGAAATCTTGATGAAACGACTTATCGTTAAAAGCGAGTGTGAATAATAAATTTCACAAGCTAAAAAGTAAAAGGGTGAATTTTGGTTGTCGGAATAAAAAAATGTATACGAGTCAATTGACTAAAATGCTTATTGTATTTTATCTTTTCATACGCGCGTCAAGAGACGTTTTACAAATAAACGCGCGTGAGAAAAGTGAAAAGATGATATTCAATGCTTATGCATTGCAGCTTCAAATAAGTCATTGAAATAAGCAGACAATTACATACTTCGCACGCGATGATCTCGATGTTCTTCGCGAGATAAGATTAATATATAAATACAGAAAATTTCCCGTTTATCTCGCATTACAGCGGCCAAGGAGAAAAGGAAACGAAATTCTTCGACGATTCGCTCGGCCAATCTGATAAAACACAAACATAACGAATCAATCGATTTCCCCGACACTGCGAGATAAAATCTGTTTATTGCAAGAGTTTGATTAATTTGTTAAATTTCAATTTGTATCTATAACGAAAATCACCGAAAAATCTGGGAAACAATGATCGTTAATGAAATATTTCAATAGTCCGAGGTAGTTCGGTAGTGGAAGAGAGAGAGAGCGAGCTCATTGTGATAGGCCAAGCCAGCTTGAGAAATAACTTGGAAGCAAGGCAATTATGATTGGCTCGCGATTTACGAGGCGCTAGCAAGTGAGAGAGAGAGAAGAGACTCGAGTAGCTCACATCCGAGGCTGTTTTAGGCCGCGTATAGTTGCGAAAGCCACAGCAGAGTGAGAGAGCACGTGCGCGCTGCGACTATAGACCTGCCCTCCCCCCCCCCCCTTTTATATAGCGTCTGGGACGCGCAGCCGTTCCTCTTCTGCTACTTCTGCTTCATCTTCTTCTTTTTTTTTTTCGCCTCGACTTCCTCCAGCCGGCAATGAGCGAAGCTCTTTTCTCACGTCGCGCGCGGGATTAAGAACTTTTGAAAGGACTAAAGGTGCCGGTGCGTCGTCGGTTTACTTTCGCGCGAGCGCGAGTCTGCTCTTCATAGTGCCGCGCCGTTTTTTTTTCTTACCTTGCCGTTTCTTTTCTCGTCTCTCTTTCGCTCTTCCCCCGGCTCTCTGATTTATCTCGGCCGCGAGTTGCGCTTGCTTGCGTGTATAGGTATATACACAAGGCTCTCTTCTCCATCCCTACCATCACCTCCAAATTGCAATACGTCTCTTTCCCTCTCTCTGTCTCTCTTTCTTGTACTACTACCTACTACTACTCCCTTTACAGAGCTCGGGCTCTTTGCCAGTTTGTGGACTTGCGAAATTCGTCTCTTGAAGCCTAAACTTGCGACTTTACTTTGTTCTTGATGGAGATACAGATATTTCGAGGATCTCTCTCTCTCTCTCTCTCTCTCCTTTATCCCCCTCTTTACGCTGTGCTCTTTGCATGCCCTTCTGCTTCTTTACGATTTATCGGGCTTTTCGTGCCTCATCCCACCCGCTTCTCCCTTATAACGAGTGTACTCGTACTTGTGAACACATTTTCCCTTTCTGCTATATTGCATTTATTATTTTTTTTTTTCCTAAATTATACTATACTAGCAGCTTCCAGCTTACCACTCGGGTAGCCACACCGCATTATCCAGCCCACCGACGTAAGCAGCTCGTTCCGTAAAAAAAGAAAAAGAAAAGAGAGAACAAGGGGTCTCGTGGCATCCGCTTACTCTCGACAGACAGGCGCGCGTCGCGAAAGTTTAATCGCCATCCGACGCTCGCGGAAACTCGTTGTCATTACGAGGGTGAAGCGGAGGAGGGCGATGCGCGCATCTGCGTTGATCCTCCCGCTTCTACACACATGTGTGTAGAACCACGTGTTGAGGGAGGGTAGAGCTTAAGGGTAACCGAATCCTCGCTGAGTTATTCGATTACCCTGCGTGGTATATTGCCTCCCACCCTCCGCGCACCTCCCCCCTTGTCACGGCAATTAATTATAGCGATAAGAGGACGCGCTATAGCGCGGGCTCGACGAAAGGATGACATAGCGTGTATGTCTCTGCGTGTACGTCCCTGCAAAAATGGTCTCGCCTGTACTCGGTTAGTCAAATAACCCTTGTGTGGTGTGTAATTAAAATAAAAAAAAAAGATTCTGAATTATAGACGGAGGGATGGTTGCGTTATCGAGATGCTTCGAGTGTATTCTTGCGTTATCAATCAGCCAAATAATTTGTCCATAAAAGTATATACGGACAAACAAGCCGCGTATAGCAGTCACTTAGACAACGACGATTTCGCAAAATTTCAATGAGCCCAGCTCGTATAGAGCTACTGGCATGCGCGGGGATCCTCGCTGTGTATACGCGGAGGCACTTGACGTCGTGGGCATCACAAGCGAGAGCGCGCGCGCGCGCGTAATGCCTCCCCCCGCCAAACGAGTTGACGCAAATGCAAGAAGAGAGGAAGATTGTATCCGTTGCTTTGGCCGGCTATTCCCTAAACGCGAGAAACCTCGGCCGTTGCGTCACGGCTTAACGCACGCGGGGGGGGGGGGGCAGGAGGGGTACCCCCCTTGGGGCAGGCACGTGGAGAGACGATCGCAATCGGAGCCCCTCTCGCTGTGCGCTGGCTCGCTGGACCACTGATATCTCCAATGCCATCTTTTACCTTCGCCCGAGAGCGCAAAGATGAGAGGTGTAATAAACGCCGGTTGGGAAAGGGGCGAGGATGTTGATATGTGTGCGCGTGTGTTTTCGACGTGGTCTCGAATTTTTTTTGATGAATTTCGGGGGTTAGACGGGTATGAGAAGTTTATGAGATGTTTAAGAAATTAATCTAATTGTAATTAAAGACAATTGTGATTAAGCAGATCATCGATTCGTTTTAAAATTCCAGACATACCGCATCGTTTATGATTCGAATATGAGAGAGAAGCGTTACGTACAGCATTAGCGTTGTGTTTGCGCTTGCGCCGGAGGGGGGGGGGGAGAAAAAAGTCATGTAGCGGGTAAAGTAGAAGCTTCGCCGGGGAATCTAAGTGGGCAGCGTGTCGACATTGCGGATATCTCGGGTAATCTAGTAAAAAGAAACACGGATTGCCCAACATTAATACCAGCCTACCCGTGTGTGGCTTAAGTCGAGTGTCGTTGCGTCTCCGTAAGACCACTTGATGGACGAGCCGCGCCACAGGCCTGGACCACCCGTGTGAAAGATTCTACCCCCCTCTTTATATATGCCGTATCTAACGACTCTAGGCAGCTGTTGCCGTGTATGGAAAATGCGACGGCTCGGCGTTATGAATGTGTTTTCGCGCGTAATGAATAACTTGAATGTTCATTTGACAAAAGAAAAAAGTAATTAATTATATGGATGGATTAAATTGGATGAAGAAATATTCATTTTTGTTTTTAATGGTTAAATTATTAGTTTGACTGTTGTTTTTTTTTTAAATGTACACTCGCACCTATATTATCAACTACTAAATCATCAAAAATTTGCCCGAGAGCACGATAAAGCGCAATTGATCAAATGATTTGGCAGTATATCGCGCGGAGAATGAGAAACGACACGAAAGTCTGCTTTCGCTTACCGACGATATCGCTTTAAAGAAAGTCGCAATGTCATTTTGTTATCATATTTTCCAGGCGCACGTTCTCCTATCGTGTAATATGCACTGAGAGGGAATAAGAGCGCTGTAGGCTCGAGTCAGGCTAACGCTTGCTACTCTCCGAAACGGAGCCGCTGGTGCTCCGTACGCGAGCCGC